>PVIR01016257.1:18101-36983 GCA_004026965.1 Petromus typicus | reverse complement strand
ACAACCCAAGTGTCCATCAACTGGAGACTGGATAAAAAAGCTGTGGTTCTTCTACAGAATGGAGTACTACTCTGCCATAAAAAATGATAAGTTTGAATCATTTCTACTTAAATGGACATACCTTGAGGATATCCTCATAAGTGAAATAAATAGGGCACAGATAGATACATATCACATCTTTTCTCTGGTATGAGAAAATAAAGATGTAAATGAGTCCTAGCATTGTATGTTATACATTGTGAAATAGAAAATGCTCAATGTAAAATAGGGTGAAAGGGGAAAATGTTGAGACTGTCACAAAAAAGTAAGGAAACAAATTTTATGTATATGGGGGGGTGGTAGGGTGGGTAGGGCTATGGGAAAAAATGAGAATTAAGTTGTGTCTTATACTGGTACAAATCCCCATTATGGAGTGCAATCATGATGTGTATATTTAATGTACCAATAAAGATAATTAAAAAAAAAAAAGAAATACGGTCCAATTCATTATAAAAGACTAGTATAACTTGATTGGAAGGCCAGAGAAGTAATAAGAAAAGCACAGAACAATCTCTCTAACAAATATAGTTGAACAACTCTCAAAACAAAAAATCACTAAAAAACTGAATTCAGAAGTATTGAAAAGGATTATACATGATAGCTGAGTAGGATTTATCTTATGAATTTAAGGTTGAGTCCATGTATGGAAATCAATGCAATACTTCAAATTAAGAAAACAATGGAAAATGAAAAACAATATATAATCATCTTAGCAAATGCAGAAAAAAACAACAAAATGTGGCACACAGTCACAATAAAGTAACTTTCAACTCAGTGACTTTCAATTCAGAAAAAAATTACCTCATCATCTAAGAGAAACCCACACTAAAATCACACTTAATGTAAGACACACTATTTTACACCCTTTCTAAACTGTATGTTCTAGCCAGGACAAGTGGATAATGAAATAAAGGGATCCAGATTAGAAAGAAAGTCACATTCTCTCTATTTCTATATGATATGATCTTTTGTATTGAAAAAACTTGCAATTCTACTCTAATTTCTTTAAAACTTATTCAGTGGCGTACAGTGGCACATGTCTGTAATTTCCGCAGTCTTTGAGGCTGGGGCAGGAAGACTGCAAACCTGAACTTAGCCTGGGCAATTTCACCACTAAGGTAGATTCCATCCCAAAACAAAACAAAAAACAAACAAAAACCTTATATAGTGGGGATTTAGTGAAGGCCCTGTTTCAATCTCCACTACCTTCTCTATCAAATTTAGAGCTTTTCTAATTTCAACAGACTTGCAGAATACAAGGCTAACTTACTAAAAGCAAGTTATAGTATATTTCTAAATACTAGCAAAGAACAAACCAAAAGTGAAAGAAAACAATTCTACACATGATATCATAGAAGAAATAAAATAATTAGGAATAAATTTAACTGAGAATATTATGACTTGAATACTAAAAACAATTAATGGTTATTTAAAGAAATTAAGGAATACGTACATATATAGAAAGACATTTTTTTATTCATGGGTTAGAAGAGTTACTGTTATGAAGATGAAAATAATCTCCAAATGATCTACAAGTTCAATGCAGTGCCTTTCAAAATTTCAATAATCTAGTTTTTGTCACCTTTCCTACCTCCAAACTTATAAAACTAATCTTGAAATTCATGTAGAAATGTAAGGAACTCTTAGTAGTCAAAACAATCTTAGAAAACAAGAAACAAAAGACATTTTAAAAAATAAAGTTGAGAACATATACTTCCTGACTTCAAAACTCATACAAATTCCAGTAATGGAGAGTGTGATACTGACATAAATAGACTTACAGATCAGTACAAAATAACCAGAATTTCTAAAATGTGCACCTGTAATCGATACTTTTGACAAGAGTGACAGGTAATTCAGTGGGGTAGAAAGTAATCTCTCTAAATGGTACTGGGGAAACTGGATGGGCAAAGGAATGAATTTGGACTCTTAATCTTGCAGAATATACAAAAATTAAAATGGATCAAAATTAAATGTCAAAGCTCAAATGTAACTCCTAGTTACAGAGGTACAAACCTTCATGACTTTGGATTAGGCAGTGATTTCTTGCCATCCCAAAACTATATTAACAAAAGAAAAAGTATATGAGACAAATATTTTTGCACTTCAAAGCACACAAGAAAAGAAACAGGACAACACAAAGAGCAGGAGAAAATATTTTCAATCCTATATCCAAAAAGAGTCTAATATCCAAAATATATACATTTCAACTACAGAAAGATAAATGATCAATCAAAAATGAAGGATTTCAAAAGAAATTTCTCCAAAGAACATATACAAATGACTAATAACATGAAAATATTTATAACATCAATATCCATCAAGAAAACAAGTAAAATCCAAATGAGACAACTTCACACTTACTAGATTTTTCATCATTTAAAAGAAAGATAAATGATAATAAATGCTCGTAAGGATAAGGGGCAAGTTGTAAGTAGTGTGGTCACTGTGAAAAAGTCTGAGTTCCTCAAATGTCATTGAAGAGAGTTAACATATTATTCCACAATTCTACTCTTAGGTTATACTGTGTATTCAACAATAAAATAAAAATAAATGTTCCCAAAAGGAAAACTTGTACAAAAACTTGATTATCCATAATAAAGAAAAAGTAAAAGCAATCAAAATGTACACTGAAAACTGATGATAAACAAAAAATATTCAGACACAAAAGCAATTTAATGACACACATTAGTACATGTATGAAATATCGTGCCATATGGAAGACACAAGAGACCACATTTTTCATGGATGCATTTATATAAAATGTCTAGAATAAGCAAATACAAAGTCAGAAAGTAGATTAGAAGTTGTCAGAGTGTGGCACTTACTGCTAATAGGCATAGACTTTCTTTTTAAGGTAATAGAAATAGACTATAAGACATTCATAGTAGTTCCATGACACTGAATATACTGAACTGAAAAACAATGAATTGTAGAGTGTAGAAGTTACTGCTAACAACAGTAGGTTTTATTTTTAAGGTTATAGAAATAGTCTGCAATGTACTGTACTGTAGTGTAGTTCCACAATACTGAATATGCTAAACAATGAATTATACACTCTTAAATTGTAAAGTTCATGTTACTAAATTTTATTTCATTTTAAAAAGTGTTCTGTCTGGCTTCTCCACAGGAAAAGAGAAAAACAACAAAAATCTACAGTAGTGGGGATAGAGCAAATCCTAAAAATGTGCATTCTTTTTTTTTTTTTCGTTTTGCTTTGCGATTGTAAAAATATTGCAGCTGGCCACGGTGGTGCACACCTTGTAATTCCAGCATTGTTGATGGATGAAGTAGGCTTGTTAGGCTAGTTTGGAAAACTTAGCCACTTTTCAAGACTCTATTTCAAAAAAAAAAAGATGTGACTCAGCACAAAGGTCCAAGGTTGAATCCCCACTATACAGTTGCATCCAGGGATAAAATAAAATTTAAACATTGTCAGAATAGTCACCTCTATGTTAGAAATAAATACAGCTTTAATATAAAACCAGAACAAAAATTCTAGCTCTCTCCTACTCCTAAATTTCTATGTTCCTCCCTTGGTTTTAAAAGGAATTAAAAAAATGAACGATTTCTGGGGAGGTCCCACAACGTCCACATGTCCCATGATTTCTAGCTGTGAGAGCTATGGTGTTGCCAAATTTCTACATACAAATCAATGAGTTACTAAGAATCAAAGAATACGTGAGTTAACACCACTATCTATAATCCATCCATTCTAGTCAATCTATTACAATTTACCACAAATTTACAGTAATAACCACAAGGGGAAAGATGCTTTTTAAAAAACCATTTCCCACAACATAGTTAATGTCACCTCTGCTACTGACACTACCAATCAAACACCAGTATTGCTAATGAAATACTGTTTCGTTAAATGCTCCCTGCCTCTCAGAACTGCAGTGTTTTCTTAAACTAGGTAAGACTTTATACCACGTGAACTGAGTATCTCAGCATCTCAAGCTGAGGTAATTTTTCACAGAGACTTTTCAACTTACTCCCACCCTGAGAGATTAGTTGACTCTTCTTAAGGGAGTGAAGCTATAATTGCAGGCCTTACCAGGGACTTTTCAACCTCAGAAAGTTCCTCCTGAACAGATTCAGTACACCGACTCATTTCCACAGAGGTTTGTTGATTATCTTTATTTCTTTGAACAAGTCAGGTTACCCAGACTCTGTTTTTGCCTATGTTCTTTTAGTTCCCTGTAAAGCATTATATCTCAATATTCTTCTTCCCTAAACCAGTAAACTACTCGATTGTTCCACTCAGAGATTACAGGGCATGCTTTCTCTCAATCTTTGTGTTTCCACAAAACTTCTCACTAAAGCATTAACTATTCTGTACTAAAATTGCTAGCTCTCAACCTAAGTATGTACACATTCTTATTAAATTAGAAATTCTTCAAAGTCAGTGGTTCTATCTTACCCATCTTTGTAATACTAGTACCCAATAAACAGTAAAAACTTCATTTATTAAATAAGCCAAGGAGGGAACTAAAGGCCTATCAGAAGCCACAGTAGATATTAACATTCCTTGAGCCCTACTGAAACTTTCTTACATATCAGGTCACTGTCCATAGCTTTACATACAACTTTTCTTTGACTCTTCCCAGAAACCCTGTGAAACAAGTGCAAGTATGGTAAAATGATGCCTTACAGAAGCGAATATTTCAGAATCTAAATTTGATACTGATCTCCAGAGTTACCTACATTATATTTTAAAGGAAAGAAATAGTGAATAAATTGGTAGAAATTGTATCCTGTCTCAAAAAACCTAAAAAAAAAAAAATTCAATGTGGAAGTGATCTGTGGTATTTTCATGGGGGTTTTCTTGTGACACTTTCTAAAATAACTAGGTGCAACAGGCCTCGTGAACAATGGTTTCGCTAACAGCACCATCTTTTACCTCATCTTTGCACAGACCATTTTCTTCTAGGAAAGCTGCATCATCAGATCCATCTGGAGAGTTCCAATTCATACTTTAAACTTCTGCTAATGCATTACTTTCAACTAAAGGCCCATCTTCCAAAGGAAGATTCTCATTAGAGGTTACTATTCTTCCCAATTACTTCAATTCCACATCGCTAGAATACACTACATTTATATATACATTTTCTTTATTCACTTTGAATTTTTTTCAGTAAGGATCCCCACTTTATTCATGTTTTCATCTTTGTACTCCTAACAGTTTCACAAACACACACACACACACGCACACACACCACTTAGTAAAATTTGATTAACAACTTCTCCCCCAGATAAACTTCCCATTAGGTCTGAGGTTATTGTCCAAACTGACCAAGAAGTATATAATAAACATCTAGATTTGTCGTTGTAAATGTTCCTTCTTTTTAAAACTTCTTTTGCACAAAACATATGCCATTCCTTACTTCAGCATAGCAATGTCTGAGACTTTCCAGAACTCATGGTCTTTACGACTGCAAAAGACCTACAATATGAATGTGTGATGGCTTAGAATAGAGTAAAATGTATGAACAAAAACAAGCAAGTTCTTCATAATCTTGGAAATAAAACATAAAGAGATAACCATCTTATATATAATAGAATTAGCTGCATGTATCATTAACTAAGAAAGGACAAATTAATTAAAATTGAGATGAACAAAATGAATTTAAAGTTCTCACTTGGAACTTTCAGTAGAACTACGTTGAGATAGGTGGGTGATAGGAGAAGCATTACACAGAAGATAGCACATGTATGTAGGCAGAGAGACCTGAAAGAACACTGATCATAATTTTGAAGAGGAAGCAATTATATGAGCTGCAACAGAAGATATGAGGGTAAGAGTAACAGTAGATGAGGTGTGAGGTCAAACTAGATGGTAAAGACAAAGCTTGTGTGACAGGCTGAAATTAGGATTTTATATAAACTGAAATGGGGAAACATTGCTAAAGCTTTTTAAATCAGGTAGTAACATTACTAGATTTACGTTGGGGAGCAAGTTTTTCAGGAAAAGAGAAAAACTCAGAAGCAGATTACTACTATTGTCTAGTCAAGGAGTGAACTAAAGCATCAGTAGTGCACCTAACAAGAAGAAAGACCTGAAGAAACAATAAGATGAACCAGTTTTACAGCATTCAGTGATGGGAGGGCTATGGAGATCAAAGGGGGTTTATGGACTGTTAAACATTTTTTAACTTGGGAACTGGGATGAATATGGATGATACCACCCAATAAGGTCAGATGAGGAAAGTTTGTAAAAGATGTGAGTGAATTTAACTCTATGAATGTGGAGTTCTAAGAACATCAAGGAGGTTACTACTACCACTCAATTTGGGGTTTTATCATGTGCTGAATTATTTATATGTGTTCCAACCAATAATAAAAATCTTTCAGGATCCTGCATTCATTTCTTTCTCAACATCATTGACACATAAAAACTCTTGATTAAAAACAAACCCTAGGTAAGTTGATTTGATTTGTGGGGACTATTTAACCGTATACATAAATTAAAACAAAATTTTATTATCTATTCTAGGATTAAGAACAGAAGTCTTGAAAATTTCAAGACTGTTACATGCAAAAAATCCTAATACATTTAATAGGCTAAAGATAATGGAAAATGAACATAAATGACATTTTCTACTTATATTACTATAGCTATCAGATTATTTTCCCCATGTCTATCTTAAGGCTATTTAATATTTGGCTCGGCTAGGCTGCACAGAGTAAAGAGAAACTCTCTTGGCTACATATAAAATATATCATTAATGTATAAAAGAATCAAATATCCATCCATTCATTCATTCATTTACTCATTCATTCATGTCTTTTGATGTTATTTGAGACAGGGTCTTATTATGACTTCAAATTTGACACTGTTATACCTCAACCTCCCAGTAGATTAGACTATTAGTGTGAGCTGCCACATCTGGTTGTTTGTTAAAAAAAAATTAAGAGGGGAGGGGTCACTACAAACTGTATCGTGTGTGCAGGAGGTGCAGTTAGCATTGCAATGTACCCTCCTTTACACAGAATTTTGCCAACAGTTATTTATACAGTCCACATAGAAGCACCATGAAACTGACTTGTTGGGAGCCGTTTCCTACAGTGCCATGGCTGCCTATGCGGGAGAGAGAAGTCCAGCCTGATTTCTGGATCAGAGCCCAGTATTGTTTACCCTCCTCAAGGATAATTACTGCCTTCTCCAGATTAAGAACCTCTACACACCTTCCTGGCAGATTAAATTAAGAACCTCTACACAACTTTGTGGGAGATTAAATTAAGACAACTGTCAGCACAGCCCGCCCACCAGTTCTTTATGATTAACCTTGAGATTACACAATCCAAGGCTAATCTTTTTTTTTTTTTTCCTGTACACTTAAAGGAAGCTAGTCAGCACATAGGCAATAGCTTAAGAAATGTATAAAAGAAGGCTGATAAACGCAGTGCTCATTTGGTATTGAATGATGAGCCCTTCCAAATCCTGCTGTCCTGTCTTTATTTATTTCTCATCCTAGCCCCTTGGCTTGTTTACTCTGTTGCTCTGCCCAGCTGGCCCCAGCACTGACTCATGAAAATATCACAATCATACAATAATGCTAAATGTTTATGACGTGGGACAGTACTATTCGCTGTCCACAGCCACATGCACCAATAGGTTAGAGGCTGGACACACTTGGTCTATCTGCTCTTTATCTGGCACCAAGAAGGTTTCTAGTCTACTTGAGAATGTGATGTAACTCAAGTTTTCTATTTACCAGTCACAAGTACACTAGTGTGAGATATTGGCTGTAGCACATTCTGCACAGCCTTGAACAAGTTACTACACTGAACCTTTAATTAATTATGTAGAAAAGGACAGCAAGGACTATCTTTCATAGAGAGTTTAAATGCTATTGATAGAAGCAAATATATCTAGCATACAATACGCAGACAAAGCAGTGTCTTTCTTTCATTTTCATAAAGAAGGGGAATAAACAAATATAGATATCTTTACCAATTTATGTGTAATACTGGTAACTGAATTGAACTGAAGGCCTTGAGCATGCTAGTAAGTGAGGCAAATGTTCTGCCAATTAGCTATATCCCTAGTCTCATTCATATATGTATTTTTTTCTTTTTCCTTTTTGAGTACAAGCCTTCACACTGAACTTGATCTTCAGCCATTTTTTTAGAAAAAATTTTAGACAGAGTCTTGCTATGTGGTCTAAGCTGTGATTTCTCTGCCTCAGCTACCAGTGTTGGTATTAGAGGCAGGAGGCATCATTTCTGACTCCTATGCTCTTTAATATGAACAAGTTCACAGAGACATATTAGAGATAGTTTCAAAGTTAGTATACTAAGAAGTACTAAAATTAATTTTATTAAAAAAGATTAAAATTTATGTTATATAACCTGACTTGAATGTTTATCTAAATGTTTTTACACTTGTACAATGAAAATGTTACTGAATTTGAAGATGACCATCAAGTGATAAAATACATTTGTAAAATATATATTTACAGTACCACATTCCAGTTAATAAAAAGGCTAACTGTTATTATAGTCCTCATTAAGATGAAAACATGAAGCACTTTTTGCAGAGACAACATAAAACAGTTGTGGGCATATACCTTTGAAGAAGGTATGAAGAGAAATGGTATGAAAAGAAAGTCAATCAAAGACAACCAAGAGTATATTCAACAGCTCATTAAAAATTATCATAAAATTAATATCTTGCAGGAAGATGAATGAATTTTCAATTAGAAATGGTAGAAAAGGTATTACTTTATATATATTAGGATATCATAGAAGACATAAAAAAGCATATTTTCTAGAAATAAGTATGTTAAGAATATTATCTTATATGAAAATCATCACTAATTTTATTTTGTTTTAAAGGAAGATATACACAAAAATTAACAGATGTTTTTATTATACCAATGAATAACAAAAGTAAGAATTTTTCCCACACAGAAAAGGTATTTCTTTTTTGTTTTTTTTTTTTAGGTTTTTTGAGACAGGGTTTCACTTTGTGGTTCAGGCTGGCCCTGAGCTCAGCCTCCAACTCACATCACAGCAATCCTCCTGCCTCTGCCTCCCGAGTGCTGGGATTACAGGCATGAACCACCACACCCGGCACTGTAGTATGTGGTACTGGTTGCTGCTGGGAATGAGTCTCTACACCCAGTATAGTTTGTGGTCAACGTGGATCGAACTTGGGTCCTTGCGCTTGCAAGACAGGCGCTGGAACCACTGAGCTAAATCCCTGGCCCAGAAATGGTATTTCTGACTTACCATCTTAAAATAATTCATTTCCTATTGGTAATAAATATCCTTTATTAACCCAAACATGTCCTTTTACCTAGTTCTTGACCCTTATGACATGTTTGATGAGAAAGGTGACTAAACTACATGGTAATAACTCTTCACTAGGGTATTTTTTTCTATGTTTAAGAAAAGCTCTCATACTGAACTTATAATTGTCTCTTAGCCTCATGGTGCACAAGTGTTTATGATTCGTTCTAAATCATTTCCATAGGCATACAATCTCATTAATCTGGATCCAATAAACTGAAATGAGATAAAGGAATATCTCTATTTGTCTGAAGTCCCACTCTAAATGTGTCTGCGAAGTAAACCAGGAAAAATAAAGGCCATAATAAAATTTATAAGGAAATATTTAGTCAAATTTTATATACTATTGCTGGGGCCAGCCAGGCAGAAAAATGGGGTGATAGAGCCATGGGGCTAGGATGAGAAATAAATAAAGACAGGACAGTGGGACGTGGAAGGGCAAATCAGTCAATACCGAGTGAGCACCGTGTTTATCAGCCTCCTTTTATACATTTCTTAAGGATTGTCTATGTGCCAACTAGCTTTGCTTATATGTACAGAAAGAAAAAAAAAAAAAAAAACCCGGTTACTGAAAAAGGGCGGACTCCTTGGTTTGTTCATCTCAAGGTTAATCTTAAAAACTGGTGGGCAGGGTGTGCTGACAACTCTCTCAGTTTAATCTGCCAGGAAGGTGTGTAGAGTTTCTTAATTTAATCTGGCAAAGGTGTGTAAAGGTTCTTAATTTAATCTGGAGATGGCAGTAATTATCCTTGAGGAGGGTAATATGTTATTTTAACAAGTTTTGGAAGGTGAAGAGGCATTAAAAATCCACAGGGAAGTAAGACAAATAGTAGATCTCAAAATTTCTTAAGAGAACTGATGTCATAAATTTTCCTTATTTGATAATTGTATAAAGACTTCAAGGTAACTGTTTCAACCACTGAAATTGGAAAGAGCAGACTACTGCTGAAATAGCTCACAAATCCTGGATTATTTTTACCTGAGTTGGGCTCTAATCCAGAAATCAGGCTAGACTTTCCTCTCCCGCATAGGCAGCCATGGTACTGTAGGAAACGGCTCCCAACAGTTCACTGTTCCCAACATACTATGTTCAAACAGTTTTTAATTTTTTTTAAGCAGCACTAATTCACATACCGATACTTAATCTGTGCATAATAACTATGCCTTTTATATCCCTATATTCATCTGAGGTTAAGTTACATATATTTAAAAATAATTCTTTAAGTCACACTTCTCCAAGATTGATCTCAATCTTTGATTTAGTCGACTTGAGTAACTATTGGAAATCTCAGTTTGATACCCATTAAATACATAAATAACTGCAGATACATTTTGAGAAAAAATAAGTACATTTACAAAGGAGTAGAAGTGCAATTTTACTTAACTTGCACATTATATGGGCTGATTGACCCAGGAAATATATTTTTTGTAATTTACTTTTTAACTATAATAACAATCAACCCAGCAAAATTAAAGGCATTTTATTATGAGCCTGATGCTCATCCACATCAATGAAAGCTGTTGATAATTTGTATGTAGGTAGGAAACTGGTTAGTAAAATATTTTAAGTCAAATATCCCTAACCTGGGAATTAAACTTTGATCCTAGGCCACGGGTATAATGACAACCATAAAACTCTAGAACAGTAATTTCCAAATTTTAAAAGTGAACATGGTCTCATAAGTGAAATCTTATTAGAATGCAAATTCCTATCTGGGTATGGTGGTACACACCTATGATCCCAGCACTTAAGGAAGCTAAATCAGAAGGATCACAAACTTCAAATTCTGTCTTGGCACAAAGAAAAATTTAAACAGTGGGAAGTGATTAGGGTGTGGCCCAGAGGTGGTTTCAAAAACAAATAAAACAAAAAGAATCCTGAGCCAGAGTTATTAAAAATTCTAATACAAGTGTGGGTGGGGTAGGGCTTACTAGTTTATATTTCAATACGCAACTCATGATTATAATGCAGGTTGTCTGAGTTCATAAGTTTCACATAAAGTTCACAAACTCCTGAAATATATAAATAGACTCATATAGCACTTTGCATACAGATATCTTAAGAGTTCAATAATTTTCTAAGATTTTCAAAAGGAAGCAAGACCTAAACCTAAACATGGTAAATCCCACTCTACCTAAGGAGGCTTTAAAACTCAGGTAAAAATAATCCAGGATTTGTGAGCTTCTATTTCAGCACTAGTCTGCTCTTTCCAATTTCAGTGGTTGAAACAGTTACCTTGAAGTCTTTATATAATTATCAAATAAGGAAAATTTATGACATCAGTTCTCTAAGAAATTTTGAGATCTACCATTTGTCTTACTTCCCTGTGGATTTTTAATGCCTCTTCACCTTCCAAAACTTGTTAAAATAAACCTGTTGTAAAATGGAGAATACTGCTGCTTTTTAAAATAATGTAATGGGCCTTGGTAATGGAAATTTTAAAAATTACTTTTGTTTTAAAATGCTCATTTAAAGATCTTTATGTATTAAGGACATTATTTTAAAAAGAAAAATGCAATGGCTTTTTGGCCTTTTGCTTGAAGTTCCCTATGGCTTACTCAATGATGGGAGAAATGTTTTATCTGTTAAGTTGTAAATCTCTACTCTTCCTCCATAGTTTCTCTTCTGTTACATAAAGGAGGACACACTTTAAAATGCTGTTCAGTATTAGAAATAAATGGTAGAAAAATTGTCAAAAAGAACAGCAAATAATAATCTCTGACCTCTCAGTTCACTACATGATTAGTACTTATTTTGTCTATTATAAAGAAAAGAAAGGAAGAAAAACAATGGCTTTTCTGAACCGTGGAATATCCACATAAAATTCTGATTATAATAATGTTTACTACTTATATCTCTTTATCTTTATAAAAGGATCTATTAACTTTTTAAAGCAAATGTATTGCATGCTTATCATTTACCTGCAACTAATCTGCTTACCTGAGGTGTAATAGGCTAAAATTACTCTTGTACATCTTTCAAGTTTCCTGTTAAAAAATAAAGGTAAAGAGCAAACAAGGAAACAAAAGACAACACTTCATCATCCTTGTCATTTTCCCTCTGATTAAAATATAGAGTGATGATGCACATGTGCCGCACCAGGCTGTTTGCTGTCACTGAATGCTCTAAAAGGTGTGTCTTTACTGTAAGAATTTTAATGATACAACCAGCCCGCTGTGATGCATGCATTCTAGATTCACTACCATTGATACAGGAAATTCAATTTGTTAAGAGTATGCTATGAAAAAATTTCAATGTATGTTATTTACATGTCAAGAGGGTTTTTTAAATCTCTTTTTTTTCTTGAGACAGGGTCTCGCTTTGTAGTTCAGGCTGGCTCTG
This sequence comes from Petromus typicus, assembly GCA_004026965.1. NCBI lineage: Eukaryota > Metazoa > Chordata > Mammalia > Rodentia > Petromuridae > Petromus > Petromus typicus. Next base: position 24,304 of record PVIR01016257.1, on the reverse strand, counting down.
AGCTCAGCCTCAAACTCATATCATAGCAATCCTGCCTCTGACTCCCGAGTGCTGGGATTACAGGTGTGAGCCACCGTGCCCGGCACTGTGGTATGTGGTACTGGTACTGGTATGTGGTACCAGTATGTGGTACTGTTTCCTGCTGGGGTGAGTCTCCACGCCCAGTATGGTATGTGGTTACCGGGGATCGAACCCAGGTCCTTGCGCTTGCAAGACAGGCGCTGGAACCACTGAGCTAAATCCCTGGCCTAAAATCTCTATTTAAGGAGGAAGTCCAGGTAAGGACTTTCAAGTACCACTAAATAGGTATTAAAGATGTTTTATTTATCTTTTGGAAGATTAAAAGTGGAAGCAAACAAAAGGCAGCAGATACAGGGCACCAGTAATGAATTTCTGCATCAAAATATGTGTAACTTTACTTGCTTTACAGTAAGTGGGTCACAGTGAGTGATATATGTGAGTATATAATATATATGCAGGTACTGAGAGGGGATGCTATATAGGAAGGCCTACTAATACCAGGTTTCCATCTTTTTCCCTAGGAAAGGCCATCCATGATGACCTGGTGGTGGCTCTTCTGAAAGTCCATTTCAAGGGAGTTAGGACACAAATGGTAATATAAAAATTTTTAAAAATTACTTTCCTGAGATTTCTAAACATACTTTGATTTCATCTAATCAGTCATAAGTTCCCACTCCTAATTTTTCCTAGGCCTGAGCCAGAATGGGCACCTTCCGATTTCTCACTTTACTCTTAGAAACTAGAGGTGGGAGCTAGACATCATACTCACAAGAATTTCTCATCACTTACTAGTGTCATTCTCTGAACAACACATACATAGTCCAGGTTCTCAGCCCTACAGCACATAATGAACCAATGTTTAAGAATACTGCAGTGTTGGGCCAGGGATTTAGCTTAGTGGTTCTAGTGCCTGCAAGGGCCCTGGTTCTAACCCCAGTACCCACATACAACAATGCTGGGCATAAAGATTTACACTCACCAGCAATCAGGACCACATACCACAGTGACAGGAGTGGTGGCTCATACCTGTAATCCCAGCACTTGGGAGGCAGCACAGGACTGCTGTGATGTGAGTTTGAGGCTGAGCTCAGGGCCAGTATGAACTACAAAAGCTGGACCTTGTCTCAAAAAAAAAAAAAACAAAAAACCTGCAGGTGATGTAATAAACATTAACACAGACACTGTCAGCCATAGAACAGTAATTCTCAACAATGGCTGGAGTTAACCATCAACTAAAGGGCTTTTGATAATAAAAATAGCAGGTTCCCCCACCTCACTGATGTAGATTTAAAAGTTAGGACACAGCCTGGCACGTTGGCATTTATCCTGTAATCCCAGCATTCTGGGAGGCTAAGCAGGACAGTTGCAAATCCAAGCACAGCCTGAGTAATTTAGACTTGTGAGAACTTGCCTCAAAAGAATGGAGCAAGAAAGAGAAGAAAGAGAGGTAAAGAAGTGTGAGAAGGGAGTAGACAAGAAAAAAGTTGTAAATCAGTGTAAAGGTCCTAGGTTCAGTCCTCATAAATAAAATGAGAGAGAGACAGAGAGAGAAAGAGAGACAGGAGAGAGGAGAGAGGAGAGAGAGAGTGCAACTGAAAAATAAGGAGGTAGGTTGGTTAGGAGTCAGTCAAGACAATTTTAACTTGCTTCCAGAGTCAAAATCTCTAATCTAAATTTAGGAGAAAGAAGATAAATTAAAAAAAACAAAAAAAAAGTATTGTTGTAATATGCTAAGATTAGACTAAGGAGTTAATGCATATATGATGAAGTGAAAATTGTGTGGATAGTCAAAATTGATGCTGACAATAGGAAAATATGGGTTATATTTTAATAAGCTATCATTGTTATTTATAGCAACTATTTATATTTGCCCAATTATAATGAATTTCAATGATTATGAATATTCATTAGATACATATCAAATTCAATATGCATTCAAATAACTGTGTTAATTAAATCACAGAAAATATAGGATCAGAATGCTGGATGTTCCAGCCTGTCCATATATCATACATGCCCTGATTTAATAGGCATGGCCTCACTTGTAATTCTGAAGAATTAATTCATGTCATATACTGGTACAAATTCCCAATGTTGAGTGTGATCATGATGTGTATATAAAATGTACCAATAAAGAATTCTATTAAAAAAATAAAAAAAGATAATACTTACTAGAGGATACTTTGAATATTAAACATTAAGCTAGACAATATTAGTCCAATATTAGATTATTAAATTCATTCTTGCTGAGAAAGAATGTGTCCAAAGTCAATTTTTCCTCAAATTTTGTCAGATATTCTGAAATATAACTGAGAGGCCCATATTACAGTATGTGCTCAGTAAACATTAACTCTTTATTAAATGTAATTCCTTATTTTATATAGTATTTTCATATAGACTCTAGAAACTAATCTCAAAGATAATAAAATTGAAACAAAACTAAGTAAAATAAATACAGGAATTAGACATAGTCTCTATGTGCAGAATACTTTTTCGCTGTTTTATAATTGCAGAAGTCTTTTCCCTCATTTCTAGTTACTATTCAGCCACATTAACTTCTGATGTTATAGTAGTGAGTTTTCTAACAAGTATATCAGAAGAGTTTTTCATTTAAAGGAATTCTTTAGTGAAACCTTTCATTTCCTTAGACATTGTGTGATCAATATTTTGTGTCATAAAAGTTGGTCTAACATTAAAATGAAATAGTATATATTGCTAAGAGAGAAATCATATCTACTAAAAAAATACTAAAGCTTAAATCATATAAGACACACTAAAACCTAAGAATAAATAATATAAAAATATGAAGTGGAATACTTAAGGACAAAGTGTTTTTATGAATTAAAATATGTTGATATTTGGAACAAAGATTATCTTTATTTTTTGAGATGACAGATCTCAGGTTGTAAAGCAGAATATTTGCTTTAACTGCCAGCCATTATTTTTGTCAGTAGTCTGCTAAGTATCTTTCTCTTTTGCCATATGTATTGTAGGTGGGATGTTTCCTGTTGTTACTATGTCTAGCTTTGCAGACTCAACTTTCAAGCAGTTTATTTACTTCTCAAAGTGTGATCCTATAATTGTGCCCTGCTGTCTCCAAGTCAGTTCCTAAGATGTGTGTCTAGTTTTCCTATTCAATATATTCTTTTAAAAAATAAAAATCATCCTTTAAATTACTGTTTACACAGTAACACCAAAAGTAAAATAAAAAACTTAATGGAAACTAGGATAAAAACTTTCCTGCAAATCTTTATCCATAAAATCTTCAACTTGATCAGAACACCCTTTTTAATTTATTATGAACTCTTGTATTATCAGACACATTAGGATATGTCTATAGTAAAAGGATTTCACACCAATGTCAGATAAAAACTACCCAAAAGAAATAAATGTCCTTAATTTTTCAATATCCTCCATTTTTCTTTTTTCCAGCACCAAGAAGATTATAGCTTAGTTATAGTCAAAGATAACTAAAGGAAACAATTTTCTTTACTGAGGAAAAAAAAAAAACAACAACATAGCCCTGAAATTTTTTTTTGCAGAACAGAGTCTGAGGACTACGGCTCCAACATAATTGGCATCCAGGGTCACAGTGTACCACTTAGAAACTTCTGTGCACATATGGAACTTACTAAAATCCAGAGACACAAAATGCTAAAGGTATGCTGAAAGAAATTTAAATATATTCAAATAAATATTTAAAAAGCATAAAAAACTTTAATATTTCTCAAAATATGTTAATTACAGTAAAGTTCAAAGTGACCAGGCCAACATTCTAGGCTTCTTGTTCGATTTGTTGGCTTTCAGATTTTTTATTTTACATAGCAGATACTTACAGCCCAGATATGTTATTTACTATAAAAGCCTGGATAAACCATCAGTCTTTTCTGGACTTCTGACTTCATCAACAAAATTGAAAGAATAAAAAAAATCATGTCTTCATTATTATCACTTAAAAATTTCTGCTGTGTAATTCAATTTATGCTTTGATTCTTTGAGTATCCAAAAGAGTTAGTTTGTAGTACATAACATTCATATGAATATTTCTTTAATACTGGTCTTCACTGGATAGAAAATAGGCTCTATAGACCTTTTCACATTTACTGCTGAATATGTGGCTTAAAGAAAGCACTTAATATTTGCAGAATGAGTAACAAATAAATGAACATGTATACTTATATTACTATGAAAAAATTGCATTTTAAGGCCTAGGACTTTTTAACTTGTAATGTAGCTTAATACCACTACATGTAAAACAATGTATTATTTTTCCTTGAGATAAATTCCTCCTTATGAAAAATTTACTCTTTAGAGTCAGAATTCTTTGCCTCTAAGCAGCTGATGTTAGCATTACTAATAATATAAAACATCCATCGTATTTCTCTTTTAATAAGTTATAACTTTAAAAGCATGCTTAAACATACATTTATTTTTCTAGCAGAAATTTAATGTGATTTGATTATATCAAAGTTTACAAGGTAACCTGTTTTAGAATTGGAGTAGTGGCTGAAATAAGTTTCTAAATCCATGTACCTAATTAGTGGAACAAATAAAAGAAGAAACCACAAAACGTTCTTTAAATCCAAATATGATCTGAAAAGTAGCAAGGATATTTTGTGTATTTGTGTTCTTTATGTAAAAATCTCCATAAACATTGGCAATTACAAAACACTAAATTTTAAGTTTTGCTTTATATTATTTTTATTAATTTTGCTGAGAGTATTGGTAACTCACTTCATCAAACAGCGAGAAAAAGCCAGTCATCAGAAAAACAATAATGAATGACATTCAGCCCTTAAATATCCTTTGCTAACCTATGTAAGTCAAGCTAATGACTGATTTTAATTGGTTTAATCCCATTTAAAACATGTTTTCATGCAATATTCCAGTGAATAAGCTTTAACACACCCACACAAAACAATGAAATGTTACATAGAACGGAAGAGTATGTCCTTAACTTTTATTTTGCCAACTAATACATTTGCTTGAATTCTCAATAAAAAGTACAGAGATCTTGGTTCAACACTGTGACAATATGAAATATTTTCAATGATAATTTTAGTCTTTTACATGACTTTCCTATTGTCACAATTTAAAAGTTCCCAAATGTTTTTGCATGTCTCAACTTCCTTTTTTAAAATATTGGTATTTTCCCTATTACCTCCCATGAGTAAATTTAAAAAATAATGTAAAAGACTTTGGCATATATAAAATGTTATAAAACCTTCTGACATATTTTGAGGAAATACATGTTAAACTGAATTTGTGTTATTCTCTCAAATGAAAAATTACAAACTTAGAGACTTCCCAGGACATACTAGTTACTTTTTTCTATATTACAACTAATATATAGCACTACATACAACTACTACAGTAGTTATATTATTTAACATAAAAATCATTTAGGATAATAGTATAAGGCTATTATATATATCTTAATTCATTAAGATACTTAAAGCCACACACAATTATGTGGTCCATTTCACTAATTAGAGTGAGGCATAGAATAGCACATAGCTAGTAAGGACTTTAGCAGGGATTTGAACTTAGTTTTTCTCTAGAGCCCATGGTTTTGACTTTTCTGCAGTACTGTATAATAAATATTAAAAAGTTAGTATACAATATTTACATTTTGTGACCACTTTAATTTTTCTGCAGTGTCCTTCAATTATAAATGCAGAACATTTATAAATGTGCATTTTTTTTTAACAAAATGAAGATGACAAAGATTAACTAGATCAGGACCCCAACCATAGAGTTCAGAAAAAATTTAAATAGATTTTTTAAAAAGGGACATAAGTTTTTGTTTTGTTTTCTTGGAACAGGTCTAGCTATGTGGTTTAGGCTGGCCTTGAACTCACTAGGTAGTGGTTCAAACTGGCTTCAAACTCAAGCCGATTTTCCTGCCTCAGCCTGACAAGTGCTAGAATTACAAGGCTCTGTACCTGGCCATAATTTTATTCTTTTTAGAGGAAACAACAAAAAATTCTTTTTTTTTTTTAGGTTTTTTGAGACAGGGTCTCGCTTTGTGGTTCAGGCTGGCCCTGAGCTCAGCCTCCAACTCACATCACAATCCTCCTGCCTCTGCCTCCCGAGTGCTGGGATTACAGGCGTGAGCCACCACGCCCGGCACTGTGGTATGTGGTACTGGTTGCTGCTGGGTGTGGGTCTCCACACCCAGT
>PVIR01016257.1:0-18001 GCA_004026965.1 Petromus typicus | reverse complement strand
AATTCTTAATGTACAATCTAATTTTAAAGAGTCTGAAGCACAGCTGTTATTAATTTTTGAGGGAAAAGTAAAGGAATACTGTTGGGTTGATGAATTCTGAGTGGGCTGCTAACTAACTGCATAAAACATGAATCAATGCTAGTAATATTCTATTACAATATTCTATATGCAAATAAATCAGTACTAAACAAATAAGTACTAAACTCGCTTCTGTACTTCTAGTTTTAGATGTTAAACTGTTTTAAGAAGCAACGTCTACCATACCTACTACTGGTCAAGACCAGGATTCCCCAAACACGGGTGTTCCCTCTTCAAACTGATACACCAGCACAATTTCTCAACATTACTGTGATGCATTCTATCCAAAGAATGCTTGTATGTAATTTCCCTCTTACAATTCAAAATACTTCTGTGACAGTTTGCCATTAACAAGTAACTTAATCTACCTGGTATTTTTATGATGCTCATAATATTCCCTGTTTCTTTCTTTCTTTTTTTCTGGTACTCGGGATTGAACTCACAACCCTGCAGCTGCAAGGCAGGCAACAACGCCACTGAGCTAAATCCCTGGCCCTTCAACACATTTCTTAAACCTAATGAAGTTGTTAAATACTTAACAAAGAAACTGGTAGTCAAAGAGGCTGGTTAGAGGATATATGGATGGAAGATTAAAAATTACACTTAACTTCCTTTTCATTAAAAGTACTATTCCAAGGTAGGTACACCAAAATATCCAAGGGTCATATCTGGTTTTTAATGGCTAATGTAGTTTAGTAGTTTATAATCACTTCTGACTCTATGACTTATCCTAAATATAACCAAAATACACACTAGATTGCTATTATTTTGTAAATCTACTTTTATCAATACATAAGAGAATGAGTCAGTGCTTCTGAAGTAAAGATATAGATTTTTGAATGTTAATGTCTTCTACTCTCTCTGCCTTGATTTATTCCAGATACTATACTCTTACATCTAGGTGCCAGCTGTGGATCTTCTCAAGTTGTTCCTCTTATCACCACCATGTTAGGACCTCTCCTGTATCAGCCTAGTAGTAGATTTCAAGGTTTTACCACCTCTTCATGATTCACAGCTCAGTCCATCACAACTAGGACTTTTTTTTTTTTCTAATACTGATATTATTTTTAATCCTCTCATTTTTATTTTTTGCCTGGTTCTATTTAGGGCATTATGTTATGTTTACTAGTTTCTAATGTTTGCTCTGTTACAATGGGTTTTAGAGAAATAACATGGTAACTGTGTGAAAGAGTAATGAGTTTTATTTGTTTCTTGGTTTATTGTTTTGGTACTGGGATTGAGCCACTGGACTTGACACTGAGCTACATCCCTAGGCTCCTTTTCTTCTTCTTCTTCTTTTTTTTAAATTTTGAGGCAGAGTCCTCTCGAGTCACTAAGTTGCCCAAAGTATCAGATGCCTCTCTACAGCAACCGAATAGTTCAAGTTTCGCATGTATTTGTGTGATTAATTAGTATCTTTGTCTCTAGGTTATAAGTTCGAGAAGACCCAGGTGCACGTTTATGATACCAGTGAGTACACAACAGGTATCACCACGTATTTGTTGAACACACTAGCAAATCAAAAGAAGTAGCAAATACCGAGTCAATGATAGTTGCATAATTTTAAAAGAAAAGTCATTGTCTTTTTAGTCAAAAAACAAGACACAGAGCCACATTTGATACAGCATGTTTAAATTTGCCTATTTTCAGAAGAAAAAGTTCAATTCTACGGTGGTAAGTTACATGATATGGGTACCTGGAAACACAAACAAAACTTGAAAAATGGAGAAAACATGCTAAAGTCTTTTTTACTTAAGAGTTATTTCTGTATATGTATATATTTATAAATTATGTACTATTTACAAAGGTCTCATGGACCAACATGGGTATAAATTTTTTTTTTTTTTTTAGGTTTTTTGAGGCAGAGTCTCGCTTTGTGGTTCAGGCTGGCCCCAAGCTCAGCTTCAAACTCACATCACAGCAATACTCCTGCCTCTGCCTCCCGAGCGCTGGGATTACAGGCATGAGCCACCACGCCCGGCACTGTGGTATGTGGTACTGGTTGCTGGTGGGGTGAGTCTCCACACCCAGTATCGTATGTGGTTGCCTGGGAATCAAACCCGGGTCCTTGAGCTTGCTAGACAGGCGCCGGAACCACTGAGCTAACTCCCTGGCCCAACATGGGTATAAATTTTAATTATGAAAAAAAAAAACTTAATATTATTGCATGTTTTGCTGCTTTAAACTACAGTGTATCATTCCCAACTCATATCTGTATATACTTACTTCAGGTTGCAATAGATTTTCTAATCATAATTGCAAAGAGCTATTCAGTTCCTTAATTTTTGTGCACGTTTACCACTACTCCTTTTTTATTTCTTTTTCTGAACTATATTCTGGAAAATAAGCATTTAAAAACATAAAGTTTAATATATATTATTTTTAACCCTTTCCCTAATTTACCAGTGATATTGAATTTTAATCTTGGCATTCAAATAAAAATATGCTTAACAATCTCTTCCTACTGGAAGTTTTGTTTTTACCTGAATTGCCCTGTTCTGTGATAATCTAGTACTTTTCTACCAGATCAACTCATGTCTTCCCCAAAAAAGCAGTTGATTAATTCTATATAAATCTAATAGCTTTGTTTTTTTACTAAGCATATCAACCTATTTCGCTCAGTGTTCTTTTACAAAGGTTCCCAAGTTCTAATTCTTTCAAATTCTATTTGGTCACTTATAGAAACGGTAAGTGTTCAATCTTCCAACCCTATAATTCATTTTTCCCTCTACTCAAACCAGTATCTGAATAAGAAAATATTACAGAATTTCTTAGTGACTACGTCAACTGTATTTTGAGTGAACATGTAATAATTAATTGAAATAATAAAAGAATATATTTCTTGGGCCTATGCATTGTATCTGACCTCAGACTAAAACTGTCTACAACTTTACTATTGGTATCCTTCATCAGCTGTAGCATCCTAGTCTATCCTTCCTCAGAATAGTAAGTATATTTTTTCAGTAAGATGTATTTTAATATTCAAAAATCAAGACATTATATTCATGGTTTTCAATCTCTAAGATAAAATAAGATCAGTTGGACAAAATTTTCTGTACCAAACTATGATAATTGTTAGAAAACACTAGATTTTCTATAAGGTATTGAAAACATATAATCATGTGACTATTTGGCCAACAGTGCAATTTTCAAGGGTCATTTTTTTTCATTTCTTTAATGCATTAGTATATTTCTTCAGTACAAAATTACTAAATGAATATAAGCTTATTGTTATAAATGAAGGCAAGTAATGCTAAAGTACACATAACATTGAGTTCAACCTTTCAGCATCCCACATATACATGTTTTATACACAAAAAATGTATTTTGGTTTGTATCTTTCAGACTACTGCTTAATGCATTTATATATGTCCTTTATGTATAAATGGTATATATGCTCTAAAATGTGTATAATGTATCTCTGTGGTAAAATTCTTAAACATTATCAATGTAATAGTCTATATGTATATTTTTACATGAGTATGATCATATTGTTCATACTGAGGCCTGCTTTTTAATCTAGCTTATTTTAGAAGTCTTTCCAAGTACTTCACTTTAAGTCTAAATTTTGCATATTTTTAGTTCTTACTTCCAGATATCAATGTATTTTCTAAATTTTTATCTTGTTATTTGAAAAGAAGTGAATTGTTTCTTTTAGTGCACAAATAAATGAGTAATGCACACTTTTCCACTGTCATACTTTATGAAGGATTTCACCATTGATTCACTCAGTTTAATATTTTTCATCTTTCCTAAATGATGTTGCTTAAACCTCCCACAAATTTAACTTCAACAAAAATATGTTTGTGTATAATGCATACATTTAGTGAAGGCCTAAAATTACAAAAACCAAAATTCAGTTTTTTGAAAACAAAATTTAGATAGCACATTTCTCTACTGTATAGAAAAATTATACATACAACTGAAGTCATTTTCTCAGTGGCTAGCTAAACTGTATAAAAACAGAGAAGCAGCTGAAGAAATGTTCTTAAAGAATCTTTAAGTTTAATAAAACCCAAAAACTTCTGAAACAATTTACCGACATACTTAACACACAGAAATCAGAAACAGTAACTGTAGTAGTCCAGGAAAGCAACCTAAAGTCAAATTAAACTTTGTATGGTGGGCCTAGGCTCTTACATGGACGTACGAACACTCAAACAATGTGGCCACTGGCCTTATTTTGTAATACGAAACATACTGTCATGTTGTTCACAAGAAATTCAGATCAACTACGCAAAAAACTAGCATCTCCTATGCAACAACTTAACTAGATAAAATTATTAAAAGTAATTATTAAAAAGGTACCAAGAGATAGAGGGAGGAAAAAGGGAAGGGACATGCAGGAAATGAAAAAGAACTGAGATATGATAAATACTCTCCTCAGAATGGAAGTAAACATCATACTCTGCACACATGTAAACATCAAAATTAAAAATACATTACTTCTAGTAGAAAATAAGCTACGTTTTATAATATGAAACAACTGAATATCAACACCTCCTCACAAAATTATTCTTAAGTAGTGGTAAGAGTTAGGAAAGCCTATGGCTACACAAAATCACTAACATCATTGCTAATGATATTCCTAGCTGGTATGAGCTTTCAGACATATAGTAGCTTTAATTGAAGCTTAATGTTATAAACAGTTAGATGTCTGGCTCTTGCTTACATTCTAATACCATCAGCAGAACAGAGATGCAAACCATAAACAAACCCTTTAACTAGATTAGAGACAAAAAAACCTTCAGCATAAACTCTCATATGATAAATGTAGAAGAAAAATTATTTTTGAAAAATGTAAAATAATAATTTCTAAATTTCTAACATTACAAAACCATGGATTTGATTTTGTGTCATTCAATAATGACATTTATCACTAATGATAAATTTCCCCCCCAAAAGAAGTACTTTTCTTACACAGTAGTTATTGAAATCACTATACTCCAGGTAAACAAATTATTTAAAAATCAACATTTTAATTTGTTGAACATGGAGCACCTCTGTCTCCCAACATAAGTGATTTCTATAGTCTAAGTATATATGGATTAACAGCCCACAAAACAGAAGACATTTCTGGACTCATGTTTATAAGAAGCAGTAGATAAACAAGAATAAATTTAAATATAACTTAGCATTCATTCACTCTTAAGAAAGTTATAGGGCTGGGGATTTAACTTAGTGCACAGCGCATGCCTGGAAATCACAAGGTCCTGAGTTCAATCCCAGTACCCCCCCAAAAAAAAGAAAGGAAGAAAAAAAGAAAAAATGAAAGATAGTTTAAAATCCGACATACATTCAGTTAAAAAAAAAAAAAAGTAAAACAAGGATGGAATTTTCTTTTCAGCACTGGGGATTAAATCCAGGGTACTCAGATATTTAGCTGTAGCCACAGCCATTCCTCTCTTTTATTTTAAAACAAAAGCACAGGTTGGCCTTGAACTTGTGACTGTTCTTATTTTAGTCTCTTGACTAAGCAGATGGGATTACACCCATAGGCCACTGAAACCAGCAAGAATTTAAGTTTTAATAAAAGCATGAAAGAAAAATTTTGTCTCATTGCGGGAATCTTGACTGGCAAAGAACTCAGTATAGTTTCTATGTAGAAAAACTTTTTATCATTTCAGGTTGAGATTGATTTACATAACTCTTTCGTCCTTTAAAATAATATACTCTAATAATATAATTGATACAGATTTTAATTATAAATCTCTAAGAAAATCTACATATGTAAACTGAAATAATGCTAAATTGTCACATCCAATTCTGAATGAAGTACAAGCTTTACACTAAGTTCAGTATCAAACTGACAATTTTCCCATTACGTCCAGCTAGAAAATATACCTTAAGATGTGTAAATCTGAATTTTACCTTTTCTCTTTGAAGAGCTATACCAAGTTATTACCACTTCTTAGATATTACATGATATGGAATATGTTTATTTTTCTCCAGAACCATGGATCGAACTATGAACTTTGTACTTGCCAGGCAGGCATTGGCACCAATGAGCTAAATCCCAGGTCCCAGTATGGAATATCTTAAACAGAAAACACTTTAGAGTTAGAATCTCTAATTTTAACTGAATTATTCTCAGGTTATTTAAGACAAGTAAATTTTAGGGTTATAGATTTATTCTACTCCACTAATTATTTATTGTTACCATAAGCCAGCAACCACTTGTAATAAACTGTACTTTCTGAATTGTAACAAATGATACAGAATATTTCCTTATCTTTTTTTTGGCAGGTTCATTCTCTCAGAGTACTGGGTTTATAGGTGGGAGTCACTGTGTCTAACTTCCTTTAGCATTTTTAAATGTTTGCAAACTCAGTAGTTCAAAATGCATTAGTATAAAGCTTATAAAAAGATAGAGTCAAGATAAACAGTAGACAAATGTGCATTTTCTTAGGATGGACATAAAAGATAATTAATAAAAGAAAAAATGTTAATTGGTCTTTCCTTAAAAGGAAAAATGTGAAAAATAATGCTGTTAGCTACAGTGAATATACTTTAACTCAGTATCTATTCTAAAAAACTATTAAACAATTAAGACACCTAGAGAATTTCAAATTGTTCATTCTCATACTAAAAATATTTGACATTAGTACTGAAAAGCACACTGACTTAATCTTATTTTGTGAAATATAACTATGAAAATGTTAGGTTCAGAAGATAATGGAACCTATGTATCTATGTATCAATATAACTATCTTATCTATCTACCAAAGTATTAGATGATATAAATTCCTATTTGTTTAGATGTATTCTGTCAACACATTTATATAAAATTTTTTAGTAAAATTTCATTGTCTCACACACTTCTGGAAACTCCAAACTTCATGAGAAAATGCTTCTAAATGGAGCTCAACACACATTAAACAAAGTTCAATGGAAGGCTAAAATTTGCCATAAAAAGAAAAAAATACATTTATGTCTATCTCATTTTGAGTTGCACATTGGTCTTAGCTCTGTTCCTTATAAAGAACTGAGAATGTGTTTAGTTTTCTGACCTCAAATGTCTTTAGAAATTTTCCATTACTCTATCAATGGCTGAGAGTCATGATTTTACTAATGTTTTTTTTCCAGAGTACAGATGACAAAAACTTCTTACTGTGTGTCCTACCCTACAATGTATCATACATATAACATAATAGGGTGCCTTGCTGATATATAATGATGAAGTGTTCTTTAGTTAGTAATTGGTTTTCTCATTTGTAATATATGGACAATAAAGCAAAGTTCACAAAGAGCCTTCACTGAAATTTACATATTTACCATAGCGCTACACACTTAAAATAAATGATTAGTATAATTACTACTAAAACAGAAACTAAGAATGAATGTAAGAGATCAGAAGATACTGTACCAACAATAATCTAAAACATGCTTGTGATCAAAATATACAGTGAATATTTAAGTTTGTTTGTTTTTTTTTCAAAACTCACTATAGTAAAAGACACATTGCCATTAATCCCCCTCAAAATGTTATTTTTCACATGTCACATAAGTCTTGCTAGTTTCCCAAGAAGCTCTGGAAGTCCTATTTCATAAATGACCATGGAAAGTAAAGACTGAATTAATCAAGAACATGGAGGCAGTCATGACAGCACAACTAAAGGTATTTATGAAAGATTTCCAGAAGTCCTGCAGAAAGTGGCAAAAATGATAGGGTAAATGTGTTCAGAGTGAGGAGAGTATTTTGAGGAAGATTAATAGCAATGTGTGTGTTATTGTAATAAATTTTTAAAAATGTAACTGTTCACTGTATTTTTTTTTAGCATACCTTGCACATATTAAGGAAGGAAAGTGAATGCAGTAGCATTTCTAATCCATTTTTCCATTACATATATAAGCATGACAAATTGAGACAGGATTCTTTGTGTTTGAAACACCCTTGGACTAAGAAAATTCTAATTCACTTTACTAAAGCTATAGAAGCAATATATCAAAAGCAGGATTAAATATTATAATAATTATAGAAAAAAATGGCAAAGTTTCTTACAAAGACTTGGAATAGTATATCTTACATACTAAAAATTGAAAACTCTTAAAAAGTACGAACTAATTGCTGGATAAGATTTGACTTATGCTGTTTATGGTGGAAAATATCTAAAAACTCAAGATGGAAATGCACAATTTTTTGCAATAAATAATGAAATATAACCTGTTACATGAAATATAAACAAAACAAAGTTAATTTCATTTAAAAAAGAGTCTAGAGGTTTATTTTTGGGGAAAAAAATTTAATGCACTGTATTTGTCATCTTCAAAAAAAAAAAAAATTAAGGTTAGCAAAGTAAAATTCCAGCAATGGTAGCCACAACTATTCACATGTCTAAAATTAGTGAACTATATAAAGAATAGAAAGGCCCAGAATACAGTATTAACTGAAATTTTTTTTATATTTTTCTATTTTAATTAAATACAGAAATATCCTTCTTAAACATACATTTCCCTACCTATTCAGTCAATAAAGAATGTAGGCAAACCAAAATATAGATATGACCAATACACTATGGATGCAATTTAAAAATCTATTCACAAATTATGGGGACCATCCTTGTTTTTCAACCTAACACAGTGCCTGACAGACAGCAGACATTCCATATATGTTTAATGAATAGCTAAGCATAATCTGTTATTCATATACATTCAAATACAGACATGTTGGCAAAGGTACATAAGTTGGACATAGGTTTTCTGGCTGACTTCATGGGGTCCCATTGATGACTAGGAGTAAATCTTCATATCCACAGAAAACTCGAAAGTTGGTAATTGTCTGGGTAAGGACCAAAAAAAAAAAAAAGTCAGGGAAACATGTCACCTAAGTACAGTTGCTTTACAGAGTTGGTAAAAGCGGGCTAAATAACCTCCTGTACATTTTTCACTCAATGAAATGAAATTTAAGTGCCTTCTGAACATTTATAAATACTTGAAATCTTAAAAATCACTATTCAAAATAGTTTGCTTTTGTAATATGCCATCCTATATAAGGATTAGAAAGGAAAAGATTTTTACTTCTTGTTAAGGATATTGTAATATTAACAGTAATTAATTTGGCTGTAATTAGAAAAAATGAAAACTACAGGAGAAATAAAGAAAAAAATTCTGAAAAAAACTTTAGGACTGAAAATTATAGCAGGGAAGAAGGTAAAGAGGAAAAAGAAAGAGTTTCACATTTGAAAGTAAAGAAATTCACACATGTCTGATTCTAAATTTAAAGTGGATTATGAACAACAATCAGTGGGGCCCACTGTATGCCAGAGAGTGGGCTGAAAGTGAGGGGGCACAAGTTCCAAGAAAACCAAAATCTTTGTCCTTAAGTAGTTCACTAAGGCAAGATTCCCAAGTAAACATGTGTACTATAATATCAACTATATTTTTTAAAATAATACAGGTTCTTAGTAGAAGAACAGCAAGTATATTTCCAAATTAACTGGAAGTTTGGGGAAAAATAAAACTTAAAGAAGTAGAAGTAACTATCAAAATAGTATTCCAGGGCTGGGATGTAGCTTAGTGGGGCAGTGCCTGCCTGGCAAGAGTGAGGCCCTGGCTTTGATTTCTAGTATCAAAAAAGTAAAAAAAAAAAAAAAAAAAAAAAAAAATTCCAATGAATAAAATAAATGCTTCTGAAAAAGATCAACAACAAATGACTGAAATATGAATGGATAAAATTATAGCTCTAACATTATTTACCTTAATATTCTTTTAAACTTAAGCCTCTCTCTATATAAAAACCTTAAGTACTACACACAGAATTATGTATGATGGTGTTTTTTCTGATAAAGAACAGTACGATAGTTACTAGTGTTAAAAGACCTGAGTTCTATAACTTCTCTGTTGCCTACTCACAAACCCCAGAACTTTTCACAAGTTCCTTCAAGTAACTGAACTTGAAAATATGGAAATTGAAGAGGGGAATAAAGTGACAGCCAAGATACCATCTAGTTGAAACATTACAATTTTAAAATATCAACAGTTCTTACTACTTAAATATTAAAGCATAAAATAAAAGGCTTTGTAAGCATTTCATTATCCAACTTAGAAAAAGTCTGGAATCATCCAATCTAAGATAAGAAAGATTTTCAAAGAAAAAACAAATACAAAATAACAATATTAAACTCAAGACTAAATTTTACTCACTACCCAATGGGTAACTATTACCTTAATTGTCTACAAAACGTGCTTACTTTACATTGATTTCTTCACTAAGTTCTTTGTATCTCTTACCCTACGTTTGCTGGGGTTTTAAGGTGAGGACAAATAAGCTTAAGTGAAGCTGGAATAGTAGTAGTAATACTGGGAGAGAAACTTGAACTTGGCACAGATTTCTGCTTAACTGCACCAATTACATTCCAGAGAAAGGTAAGAAATGATTCAATTTTACAACAAGAATAGGAGAAATAAAACCATATTGTTTACTACTACACAACTTTTCCCTCATGAGTAAATGTCTACTTTTGCACAGATTTAGTAATTAAAATTTTACAGAGCAAGTTTCTGCCTATGCAAAAGCTTCTTAGTCACTTAAATATGTATATTATGGTTTCCCTTTATCATTAAGAAAATAAAAAAATAAATATCATCATGTATTTATGATTTTAGGTCAAATATCCTTTTAGATTTATATTTTTTTCAATCCTTTCTAGTTGGTCAAATTGCTATTTTCCTATTGCTGGTCTGATCACAAGATTGCTGTTTTACAGATAAATAATTTTTGCTGACATAAATTATGGGATCGGAGATACCAATGCAGTTACAAGAAAAAAAAAAATGTATCTGTGTGTGTGTGCGTTTGTGTGTGTGTGTGAGAGAGAGAGAGAGAGAAAGAGAGAATGAGAGTCAGAGAGAGGGAATATATGTGCATGTATTTCTAAGCAAAGGATAAAGAAATGTATACAAAAATACCACTTCCCAAACTAAGACCAAGAAGGCCTACATCAGAAACATACTAGCATTTGTAAGATAAAATACAGCACCGAATGAAGCTATTCGCTAAGAATATACCATGTAAAAATGAAGAATAATGATTTTTATCTAAATTGTTCTATAAGCTTTAATCTGTATTTGGCCTCCAATTTATATATAACTACAAGTATATTTCTGGTTCTAAGTTTATGATTTCTTTGACTCATGATAAAATTTTTAATAACTGTCTCGTTCCCCATATAGTAAGCAATGTGATTCAGTACCCCCGGAGATGTAAAACTCATCTCAATTTACAATAGTAAATAAATAATTCAGTTAAAACTGAAAGTGGTACCAATCCACCAAACTATTGATGGAGAGGTTAGGCCTTCCATACAGTCAGAACAACATAAAGTTTTCAATGAGGATTACCTGTTCAGACAAGTTACAAAGATTAGAAAAATACACAGTTAATTACAAAATAGCTGATATTTTCATCTTATGGAAAATAAATACTAGGAACATCTGTGGGAAAACCTAATGTCAGTGGCATTTAAACTTTAAGCATTTTGTGCTTTGATCTTTAAATACTCATATATAAAACAAATATTTAGCATAAAAATATATAAGTCAAATCCTAACCAAAGGCCTCTATCAACTAAAAATTTGAAATTTTCTATGCAAGTCAGACAAAACGAAAAATGGAGAAATTAGACTGGTAACGCAAAAGGCAATCAAGTCTTCCAACGCTCAAGTCAATATCCAAATCACATACAGGACCAAAAAGAGGAAAACACTCAGGTTTACAAATGGATAAGCAGTTCCAATACAATCCACATCCCGACATTTTCCCACTCAGAAACAAATGCAGTAGAGCTTTTCCTAGAGAAAAAGAAAAAAGCCCTCCAAATGAATTGTTTTAAGTGACATCTACAAAGTGTGCCTCTTTCTATCTCTTTCCCTGGCGCCTCATTGGAGGAAGGAGGGGGTTGTTTTTGTATTCTACCCCACTGGAGCAAGACACAATCAGATGTTAGCTGGAGGAGAGAAACCACTTTTGACAACAGCAAATAAAAACAAAAGTGCCCTTCCTCCCCTGACAGGATGGGCACCCCACCTTACACATCCCTCCCCACTCCAACCCCTCCTTCGCTCACCCCCCCACCCCAGCACCACCCCCTCCTCACCCCGGAGCTCCACTGCGTATGTGGTTTGGTGCCACTGTTGCCCCGGAGTGAAAGTCAGAGACAGAGGGAGCCCCCACAGACACACTTACCTTTCCTGCCCCCCACTTTTGAGTGCTTTCCCTGGAGCTGTGGAGGATGACACAAAGGGTAATAAAGGGGGGGAGTGGAGGAGGAGGAGGAGGAGGAGGAGAAGGAGGAGGAGAGCTGGGGAAGTGGCTGCTCCTGGGTGTAGTGAGATGTCTCCAGCCAGGGCCAAGCAGCAGTAGCAGCAGCAGCAACAGCAGCGGCAGCAGCAGCAGCAACAGCGGCAGCGGCAGCGGCAACGGCAGCGGCAGCAGCAACAGCAGCGGCAGCGGCAGTAGCAGCAGCAGCGGCAGCGGCAGCAGCAAAAGGTCTGTGTTGCTAAGAGGCTTTTGGTCTCTTTCTCTCCTCCTCTCACGGCCAAAGAGAAGGAGGGTGGAGGGGGCTCGGGAGGGAGGCGAGTGGAAGGGTGAGGGGGTAGGAGTCGTGGATGGGGGTTTTCTAAGAAGAAGAAACTCCTTCTCCTTCTCTCTTAGGCTCAATCTCCCTCTCAGGGCTCAGGGCTGGAGGGTGGGGGAAGGAACTCAGCCGCCTTCCCCCCCAACCCCCTCAATTCAAGGTTGAAGTGGGGTAAAATTAGTGTCCTGTCCCTTTAAAAATAGAAATAAAAGGTGCCCCCCCTCTGCCACAGCCTCTCTCTTCATCATCAGCTGCTGCTGCTGCTGGGGTCTCTCTGCTTGGGGGGGGAGGGGGGGCTCGGGTAGAAGAGACGGGAGAAACTCACTGCGCATGCCCCTCTCTGACGGGAGGCTGGTTGGTTGGAGGCAGGAGGAGGGGGAGGGGAGGAAATGAAATGTTTTCCCAGAAGGCTCCGAGGCACTCCCGACCCGGAAGACATTGTAGCAGGAGGTAAAGGGGCGGGGGCAGGGAGGGGAGGAAGTGGCTACTCTTTAACACCCCAACTCCCTCCTTCCTCCTAAGGGAAAGTGGAGGAGCGGAAGAGGGCGTGGACAGGGGTGTAAAGCGGTCACGTGCTGAGGCAGGAGGGGTTTGGAGGAGAGGCGGGCCGTGCGCGGGGTATGCCGGGAGTGCTGGTGTACTGCTGGCTGCAGCAGGTGAAGCTGAACCTAGAACGTGGCTGGATGAAGTGGTGACTTAGGTCCGTGCTGTGGCTGCATCCCATCTACCGTCCAGAAAGCAGATTTTTCTTGCGAGAGGTAAAATGAGTCAGGCTGGCGTCACAGAGAAGGTTTTTGTACCCTGGCCTAGGATGAGATGAAAGTGGCGATTTGAAAGCAGTGGAGACGGAGAGTGTGGTGAGGAGGCAGGCTTGTCTAGGCCGGGCAGGCCAAAACCGGGTAGCCTCGTTCTGTCGCCGGGCTCCCCCTAAGCCTGTCCACCTAGTCGCTGATTAGAGTAGTAAGTACAGGGGAGACCAGGTCAGTACGGGGATTGCTAGGTGAGATTTGTGGATAGGACGGGGGAGGAGAGCGATGGGAGCTGGGAACCTACACAGGTGAGTTTGATGACATTCCAGAGCTCGCAGCGGGCGACCTATTGAGGAATACTGAAGCCTACCGTAGGGATTTCAACCAGCTCCGTGGTAGTAGCATTGCTTGTATTGAGTATTGTACCCGTCGTTCTTTAGCTTGTAAATTTGTCTGAAGTCTAAAGTGTCTTTGGGAAGGAGCAGCTGGGAAGATTTAAGGCTAATTTGCCTCCGGCGCTTGGGTTGTTGCCGCAGCATCAAGTCTGCGCTTGTTCACAGAGGGTTGTAAGGGATTTGTCTGTAGTTCTTCTTATTGAATTTTAGGATTGATGTAGAGAAGGGGCTTCGTAAAAGTGTCCCGTCAGTCGTGTAGTTGAAAAATTTTAAAATAGCGTTTCGTATTTTATAGTCTTAATAGAACGTATTTCACGTACATTTCGTACAATCGTGAAACACTCCAATCTTTCGGTTTTAAGTACTTTGAAGGATTAGCACATTCTTTTTTACATTTATTTTCTACAGTCTTAACTGAGAGCATTCCGATCTTTCAATTATTTTTTGTAGAGATGATTTTATGTTTAACAATCTAAAATTTACGTGTTGCATATTATTTAATAGTATAATGTATTCATTGGGATGAGAAAGTTGCTATTTTTCTACATTTTATTTCCTGCAAGTTTTAGCAGTGAACGCTAGTTATTCATCATTGCGTACTACTACTTTCGGTGTGTACAGTAATCATCTCAGATGGAATCAAACTGTTCTGTGCCTTAAATTTTTTTCATGTGAAACTAAATGTCTTTTATCTTGTTAGTCAAAAAAAAAAAAATAACAAAGCAATTAATGTGTCTTAGATACAACTTTAAAAACTTTATAAAATAAAAAATATATAAACATGAATAATAAACATATATAAAAATGCATAATGAACTGTGAAGTGAATTGTGTAACCACTACCAAAGGTAAGACCTAGAATATGAGTCCTAAGAAGTACCCTTTTGCTACTCATTCATGACATTTTGCTCTCCTCCTTGATTTTAATACTATTTAAATCTACAGTTTAACAATTTTAATATTAATGGACATATTGATTATGTTGTTTGGCAATTATAGATAATGTCATTATTAATGTTTATATACATGGCTTCTTACACACATTACCTACATTTTAGGTTATGTACGTTTATCTGTAACTTTACTCGATTATGCCACACTTTTCCGTGTTGGATATACCAATTTACACTCCTACAGCAGTTTATGATACATCTCTTTGCTTCACCAATAATTGCACCTCAATTTTCCCAATCCAATAAATACTTTTATTTTACTGTTGTTTTAATTTACACTGCCTTAAGAGGTTGACCACTTTAAAAAAATAATTATTGGCTATTTGTATTTCTTCTTTGTGGACTTATTTTTTTTTTTAATCTTTCTGAGTTTTGCAGTTTTTCTTTTTTGTTCTTTTATTTAAAGATTCTTATTAGTCTGTCAAGTTTCTCTCTTTGCTTAAAGCATGATTATCATCTTAGATAATAACTTCACATTTACTACGTTTTGGCTTACGTGGTAGATTGTTGAGACCTGAATTTCATGTGTTTTTATTTATTTAATTTTATTTATTTATTTATTTATTTATTTTTTGAGGCAGGGTTTAGCTTTTGTAGTTCAGGCTGGCCCTGAACTCAGCCTTGAAATCAGAGCAATCTTCCTGCCTCTGCCTCCCAAGTGCTGGGATTACAGGTGTGAGCCACCATGCCTGGCACTGTGGTATGTGGTACTGATCAAGGGTGTGCGTGAGTCACCACACCTGTCATTGCTGTTTGTGGTTACAGGGGATCTGAACCCAGGACCTTGTGCTTGCCAGGCAGGCACTAGAACCACTGAGCTAAATCCGCAGCCCCTTGTGTAATTTTTAACTACAGGAAGATAGCTCTGTACTGTTATTGTCCATTAAAGTAGCCATTAGCTGAATGTGCCCATTTGAAATGTGGCTAGTTTGACTGAGAAACTGAATTTTTATGTAGAATAAATTTAAATGTGAAAACTGATACTTGTTTTAGAACTTTTATGGTTTTAGATGAGATTGGGTGTGCTCAGGGTGGTATGACCCTAGACTAGAGTCTTTATGGTTTTAGAACACTTGGACATTAATCTGATTTCCTTACTGTAAGTTTTATAAAAAACAAGTTTTATCATAATTTAGCATATTAACTGTGATTTTTCTGTAAACTTAAATTTAAAAATAGCTTTTCAGTATGATATATTAAAATTATAATTAGTTTCACATTGGTTTTTGTTTTTATTTTAGTGTGGGATATAGACAATTTTAAATTAGTTTTATGACTGGTTTCTCTCGAACAGCAATCTGATAAGTTATCACTCTCACATACTAACCTACTTTCTTTGTCCTTAATATTTTACTGCCTATCTGTCTCTTTCAGTGTAGTTTTCTAAAGTTCCTTCTTGAAGACAGTAGTTAAGAACTTGACTGGTTCTCTTTTTTAGTTAATTTATAATTTCTTTGCTTTGTCTTCAGTCTTAAAGAATATTTGGGCATATTAAATTGTAAATTTGTCATTTGCTTTTCACTGTCTTGAAAATAACAGTTGCTATAAGAGCTCTTTTTTATATTTTTGGATACAAATCTTTTAAACAGTTGTATTTTCTCCCAATTAATGTCCTGTTTTACATCAGTAATTTTTAAAGCAGAAGTTTTTTTTTTTTAAATCAGAACATTTTTTAATTTTTGAAGGACAATTTCACCTAATGTAAAATTTAAGTGTTTTGTTTTATCTGTCAGCACTCATACATCTCACTCCACTTAGTTTTTGCACGATGTCTAAAGATATACCTGATGTAATTGTCATTACCACTCTACATAGACTATGTTCTTTTTGGCTTCAGAGTTTTCCTTTGTCTTTGGTTTTTCTGTGGTAAATGATGAAGCAAGATGTACTATGTACTGGTACAGTTCCCCATAGTGAATGCTGTCATGTATACCAGTAAATGTTTTGCTAAAATTTTTTAAAATGTATGTTTAAGCATTTATCTGGTTTTTTGTTTGTTTGTTTGTTTGTTTGTTTTTAATCTACCCTGCTTGGGGTTCTCAGATTCCTGGATCTGTGCTTGACTGGGCTTGACTGTAAATTACTGACCAAATACTTCTGTTCTTTTTTCAAGTGTTTTTACTACAGTATGTTAAAACTTTTAAAATTGTATCTGTTTTGGGGTTTTCCTTACCATTTTCTCATTAATTTTTTTCTCATTTTATTTTATTTAGAAGATATGCACTGACACAACCCTAAGCTTTCTAATTCTTTTCTAAATCACGTTTGCATTGTTGAGTCCATTAAATGAATCATTGTTTTTGATATAACATTTCCTTTTACTTCTTTCTTAGAGTTGCTGTCTCTCTGACTATATTACTCATTTGTAAATTATAAGTTGTCTTTTTTTTCATGGAGCTATAACATCAGTCTTAGTTGTTTTAAATTCCATAATCTCTGCCATATCTCAGTGCAGTTCTGGTTCCTGTTTCTGAAAGGAGTTTTTTTGTTTTACATTTTGGGGTTTTGAAGGGAATCTCAATTGGTTTAGTTTGGTTTGGTTTGGTTTTGTCTTTCAGTTTGCTCTCCTCTATTTAAAGCCTGTCAGGATGTGGATGTAAGAATTGGGCGTGTAGGTCTTCTCTAGTATTTATATATTTATATATTTCACAGTAATGCTATATTTATTGTTTGTTGTAGCAACAGATCCTAAGCTTAAAATTTTGTCACGTCTTTGTTTTTGTTTGACGTATTTTCTTTTGGCTTTCTGGAGATTTCTTTCTTTTTTAAAAAAGGGCTCACTTTTAGGTTCAGATTGGCCCTGAGCTCACTGTGTAACCGAGGCCAGCCTCAAACTCACAGCAAACCTCCTGCCTCTGCCTCCGGAGTGAGTGCTGGGATTACAGGAGTGAGCTACCACACCCAACATTTGTGGTATGTGATTACCAGGGATCAAACTTGGGTCCTTGCTTTGCCAGGCAGATGCTAGAACCACTGAGCTAAATCCATGGCCCAGGGTGTTTTCTTAAATAAGATCTGAACTATTTTAAACTTTTTTTTTTTTTTTTTTTTTTTTTTTGAGACAGGGTCTCGCTTTGTGGTTCAGGCTGGCCCTGAGCTCAGCCTCCAACTCACATCACAATCCTCCTGCCTCTGCCTCCCAAGTGCTGGGATTACAGGCGTGAGCCACCACGCCCGGCACTGTGGCATGTGGTACTGGTTGCTGCTGGGTGTGGGTCTCCACACCCAGTATTGTTATGTGGTTACCGGGG
>PVIR01016256.1:0-36911 GCA_004026965.1 Petromus typicus | reverse complement strand
TATACTCCACGTACTTCCGTGATAGTTCTTTCCAGAATTTCCTATGGGCAAAATTGGAAAAATAATATTTTTCTTGATCTCTGACTGTGCCCTTCATATATTTTTAAATTTACCACTTACTTGCCTCACTATCTTGCTGAGGAATAGTCTTGGAAGCGGTTAGTATGAAGACTTAGCTGAGTGCTATTGTTATTTTCCTAGGCTTGCTTAGCTTCCATTTCCGGGCAGTGCTTGGATGGCTGTGCTGGGCCCTGAGGGTCTCACTACCGTCTCCTGACCTGGAGTCCACTATGGGTGCTTCCTTTTGTGCAAGACACGTGGGATTACAGAAGTCACAGCTGCAGTGTCTGGAAAGCAAAAAGCTGGAAATAATGCAAAGATGCATTCATTCTGGTGGCTGCCAGGACAAAATACCCCAAACTTGGGGTTTTTTGTTTTGTTTTGTTTTTGAGACAGGGTCTCGCTTTTGTAGTTGAGGCATGCGCTGAGCTCAGCCTCCAACTCACATCACAGCACTCCTCCTGCCTCAGCTTCCTGAGTGCTGGGATTACAGACGTGAGCCACCACGCCCGGCTCTGCGGTATGTGGTACTAATTGCTGGTGGGCATTGTTATATGTGGTTATGGGGGATTGAACCCAGGTCCTTGCGCTTGCAAGACAGGTGCTGGAACCACTGAGCTAAATCCCCTGCCCCAGTTTACAGTTTTAATATGAAAATTCTTCAGTGGTTTCTACTGCACTTAGAACAAAGCCCAAGCCCCTCTCCCAGGCACCTCACCACACCCCTACCTGAGGGCTGTGCCTGGCACCCCCCCATAGGCATGCCTGTCACCTTTTTCCTTCCTCCATGGAGCTTGTCACAATCCCAGAAGTCAAGCCCCATGCGGGCAAGTGCACCTCCATTCTGTGCCCTCCAGGCACCGAGTGTGTAACACAATTCACACCTCGTTCCTCCCTGCCAGTGAGTGTGTGGCTTGTGCACTGTGGTTGGGACTTGAATCTGGGGTAGATGAGGCAGATGGAGGAACAGAGGTCCCGAGGGGACAGGGGGAAGACTGGGAGACAGAAGGATGGGCGGAGGGAAGGGGGGCCTGTGGGAGTCCCCTCATTTGAGGACAACAGGACCGGGTCCAGTCGGCTCAGCTCTGTTACACTTTGCCGAAGGACCTGGCAGAAAAACAGCTGCCCTGATCTGAACAGGTAGCACTTGGAGTCCTCCATTTGAAAAGTAATCGACCTCAGATAGGTGTGGTAGTGCATGGCACACCACGCCGGTGACCCCAGAACTCCAGCAGGCTGAGCCAAGAGGATTGCAAAACTGAGCCCAGCCTGGGCGATTTAACAAGACCTCATCTCGAAATAAAAAATCAAAAAGGGCAAGGCAGGTATGGTGGCACAAAACTGTGTCAGTTTGAGGCAGGAGGGTCACCAGGCATTCGAGGCCAGCCTGGGCTACGGGCAAGACCCTGTCTCTAGCAAAACCAAAACCCCAAAACAACAAGAAAACAAAAAGGAGTGGGGATAAAGCTCAGTGCGATGGCACCGAGTTCCATCCCCAGTAACACACACAAACAGACACACACACACACACACACACACACACACACACACAGGTAATGTATGATTCCACTTCTGCTTATATGAGTTGATAAACTCAGGCAGAAAACAATGTCTAATGTCTCAAGGGGAATGTGAGGATAAAGAGTTAAATGGGTAAAAAGTCCTTTTCTTAAGACGAAATGCTGAGTTGCACAACAATGTGGATGGACTTTTGGTTTTGCACTACTAGGAATTGAACCCAGGGCCTTGTGCTCAGTTACATTCCCATTAATTTTATTCTACAGTGGGTCTCACTCTCCTCTTGCCTCAGCCTTCCAATAGCTTGGATTACAATTATTTGTCACCAAACATGGTGTGCAGTATTTTAATGTTGCTGATCCATATTCTTTCCATGGTCTCACCACGTAGTCCAGGCTGGCCTTGAACATGTGGTGATTCTCCTGCCTCAGCCTCCCAAATGCTGGGATTACAGGTGTGCACCACTACACACCTTGTCACTAGGAAGGGCCACAAGCCCACCCGCTACTCAACAGAGCTAAATGACGGGCCCCTCACTTAAGAACAATGAAATCATTACACCCTGCTTTCCCAGAGAAACGCACATGATTACCAAGATGCTAAAAGGCCTCTGGTCCCACAGCCCTGGCTGAGGAGCCCCCAACCCTCATCCACTGTGGTTTCCTTCTGCGTTTGTTTTCCATGAGAAGCCCCGGGTCAGGCGGCTAAGCGCTTTGATAGCAGGCAAGTCTGGGTTTGAAATCCAGCTCGTCCACCAGCTGGTGGTGTGACTCGGGCAAGTTGCTTCACTTCTCTGGCTCAGGCATTGCCCAATGCACAACACCGCCCCAGGGGAAAAAGGCTGGATCGCCTCAAACTGGAGGTGCCCTCTCCCAGTCCCCTCTGCCCACATCCCCTGGGACACCCGCCTGCCACCTGCTCTCTTCCGGATGGGCACCTTGACCCTTAAATGCCTCTGCCCCACACTCACCTCACTGGACACTTCTGCAACGTCTAACTTTGCCCTCCGCCCACCCTCATTCTACAGTCAGGGATCCATCCAAAAAGCCACTGCTCCTGTCCCACACACTCCTTTCTTGTTTGAATCCCCCACAGACCCACCCTGCTACTCTGCCTTCTGCCCGGGGCCAGGGTGAGCCCTGCCCCTGGTGTGCACCTTCTGATACTCCGCTTCTGGGCACTGTGCCAGCTCAGGATCCCCCTACTCTCCCCATTCACGATCCATGGCCAGGTTCTGCTGCATCCCCACCCCGCCTTCTATAGGCGTCTCACTGTCTCTGGTCCCCAAGGACAGACTCAAAGCAGGAGGGCCGGGGAGTCACTGGGCCGGCTCTTGGAACCCTCAGTCCGGGTGTCTTTGGCGACCACCTCACCACCAGAGTCTGCTGTCCAACCGCGCCATGTGACAGGACTGGCTTCTCCCCACTCCTGCCACGCTTCTCGGTCACCGGCCTCCCTCTCAGTCCAGCTCGCTGAGTGCTTCCACTTGGTCACCTTTGCAGATGTCTGCTTCCTTCCCACCTTCTCCCATCATGTCCCCACCCCTGTCCTGGTCCTCTTCTGTCTGAGCTCCCCTCCACTGCTACCACCTGGGCCAAAGCGCCATTCTCTCTCACCTGGATGCCATGACAGCCCCCACTCCAGCTTCTTGGCCTTCCTCTGCAGCCTCCTCCCCACACGGTGGCCAGAGCTGAGTGTGGCTAGGATCAAGTCGTGCCTCTGTCTCAGAGTAGAATGGCCTACAAACCCTACCCCGGATGCCTGCTGTCCTTATCCATACCCGCCTGGCATGTTATGGCCGTCCATGCCCACTGCCCTCCTCCACTCCGCCATGCTGCACATTCCTGCCACAGGACCTTTACACGGCCTGTTCCTGCTCCTTGGAAGATTCTTCTTCAGGGAATCGGAATGGCTTCCTCCTTCACCTTCTTCAAATACCAGCTCAGAGGTCAGCTACTTCGGGGGGCCTGTGGGATCACCCTACTTACAGCTGCAGACCACCTCCACTCAGTCCAGCCTGAACTCCCAACCTGCTCTGATTGTTTCTTTGTAATCATGGCATGGCAAATAAGAGTGGAAGTACTGTATACTTTATTTCTTTAGTTTTTATTTTCCTCGAAAGGAATGTCCGCTCGACAAGGACAGGGACCTCTTTTTTTTTTTTTTTTTTTTTTGTGGTACCAGGGATCAAACTCATGACCTTGTGCTTGCAAGGCAGGCACAGCACCACTGAGCTAAATCCCCAGCCCTGGACCTCCTTTCCCTCCACCCGCCCAGCCATATCCCAGAGCTGGTAAAAATTAAGTGTATATATTAGAAGTCCTGAGCCCAGCAGGAGTGGACGTCTTGCCAAGACCTAGGTGGCAGCAGAAGAGCCGCCTGGGGAGTCTGTGCGCCCTGGGGGGTGACGACGGGGTGACAATGGGCCTTTCTGGCCCCCTTGTGTGTAATGTGGAGACACTGCAAGCGCAGTGCTCAGTAAATGCTGCTAACACACCAATAAGAACAGACCCCGGCGCTCTAACGCGACTTGCACTTTTGCACACAGGATTTCGTGTCCCTCTCACGCTAGTACTAGAGACGAGTAGAGCCCCTTTTGACAGTTCGAGAAAGTGAGGTCGTTCCCACACCCTGGGACGGTAGGCTGGAGACTCTGGAGGGTCGGGCTGGGACCAGAAACTACATTTCCCAGGAGCGGCTGTCGGCGGGGCAGGGCTCAAAGACTTTAAAGGGCCTCGCGTTACAGGGGTCGCTGGGAGGAGGGTAGGAGAGCGGGCGAGAGGGCGCAGGTGGGCACGGTAGAACTACCCCCCCTGCGCTCGCCCTGTAGTATCCAGGATGCCAGGCACCCTGTGTTCATTTTGACCCTCTCGGCCTCGGCGTCCAATTCCCAAGGAACCCCCCTTTCTCTCAGGCCTCCCAACAGGAGGAGGAGAAACGTGGACCCCGCCGCCTGAGGCGGTGAAGAGGCGATTACCCTCTGGAAGCCCGGCTAGCCGGGCGCCCTCCTCCTCCCCACTCTGGCTCCAGTTCCGGGGGCGAATTCCAGGTCGCTGGGTTGGGCGGGGAGAAGAGATGAGTGAGACAGCTTGGAATGAAGGCTGGGGGTCGCAGGAGCTGAGCCTCACGGACCCTCAGTTCTTCCTTCAATCCCGCGGGTACCTCAGTAAAGTGGGGGTGCGCAGGTAGCGATTACATTACCGGCTCCCGGGTGGGAGGCGCAGGGGGGCAGGAACCCGAATGAGAGCAGTTTGCAAACTGTACTACGCTGGGCGATTTAAAAAAAAAAAAAATCGTGGCACTGGATTCCTGCAGTCCTCTTTCTCAGCCAGGTGGCGGTGACGCGTCTCCGAGAGCAGAGAGTGGAAAACACCTCGGATGGAGGGGTGGCTAAAGGGACGTGGGTTCCCCCCACCCAGGCCTTAGTGGGAACAGGGAAAAATGTTTTTGAAAAAAAAAAGAACCAGAACAAACCTACCACGGTATGGCTTTTCTCCACTTCGGGGGGCTAAGTGACATCATCGAAGTAAGAACCTTGACCTTTTGAACTAACCTGGCCCTTCAGGGCTTCGCTTTCTGCTTGTGTCACCGAGAAGCCCACGGACACTGCTTCCGACATCGGATCTTAGCCTCCCCCCAAATCATTTGCATTATCCTGTCCCTTGATGTGGGGCGGAGGAGACCCCTAATTTGCCCTGGTGTCTGACTCCAAGCGCAGCAGTAGCCCTCCAGACACTCGCTAACTACCGCCCAGTCCTCATCTAAGCCTTTCTCCCCTCCCCAGCCCCCTCACCCGCAGGACCTTCGTGTGCGCAAACAGCTCCAGGGCCTTACCAGAGATGCCTTCTTGGTTTTGACCAGCTACAAACTCTCACCCCCTGAGTATTGTTTAATTAAAGAGTCTTATTGTGAAGAGAATAAAACGAGTTTGTTGAGGGAAGGTGCCAAGGAGCGAGCACCCACCGGAATCTTAGCCTAGGGCAGCAGCCAAGTACATCTGGTTCATGAGTAGCAGGTCTGTTGCAGACATGGGGTCCCAAGGTGTCCGGGATCCCTTCCGCTGGTCTCTGAGCTCCCAAAGTCCCTCCGAATGCCAGTACTCCCTACAGACCCTGGCACCCCACATCCGCTTCGTGTATACCTCCCTCTCCGCACCCGGGAAGAGGTGCATATCTTAACAAAGGCATTGCATCTTCCCAGCAAAATGGCGGTGGTCCCAGCCACCGGCTCCCTACACAACTGCACCCCTCTCAAAGATTTGTCACGACCCAAGGAACGCGACCCCTCCACGGGCCTACCCCTATTGCCCCGTTTTCCCCAAATCTCTAAAGCATTCAGGGCCTCTTCATTGCAGGGACCCCAGCAGCGGTCTCTGGTTAGAGTTAGGAGCAGCTCCTCCATTATGGACCCCGGGCCCCCTAAAAACACACACGCCTCTAGAGGCCTTGGGAGGGGGCCTGGAACCCCCACTCTGGATACTGCGATGAGGGGGAGGGAGCTGTGCCTTATATCCCCCAAAACTCCCAAGCTGATGGAGGCATGTAAATGAACTCTCGGTCAGGACACAGGGCAGATGTGGGGGTCTCTGAGGACAACAGGACACCGGGAAGGCCCCCTCCATGCCTCTCAGGAGACCCAGGCAGCACTGGAGGGTTTGGCCTCGGGAGGGAACCTTAAAGCAGAGGTCTGGGGGCGTGCTCGGGGAGAGACGCCCCAGGAGGGGGAAGGGATAAAGTTTGAAAGTACCTTTCCAACTCTTCCTGGGAAAGTTTCCTTGGGGGCCCCACGGACAGAGAAGGGGTGAGGTACTGGGGGGCTAGTGGTGGGATGACCCCTGAGAGGTGACCAGACCCTGGGGGAGCGACCCCTCCCCCCTGTCCCGGCTCGGCCCGGCTGGGAGTCGCCCAGCTCGGGGCTGCGTGTGTTAGTTGGGGCCGCTTTCCAGCCGCACTGCCCGGCTAGGGGGGCGCGCAGCGGGCCGGGAGCGGGGCCTCTGGTAGCTCCAGGGGAGAGCTTTGCTACGGGGGGTCTCCCGCCGCTGAGGGCCCTGGCCCCGCAGAGCCAGTCCCCCGCAAAGGGGAAATGTGCCGGCGCCCCAGCGGTCCTCGGCGCCGTTTGGGACGAGTGGCGGGCGCGGGGGGCGGCGGCCCGGCCCGCGGGTTACCCGGCGGGGAAGCCCAGGGAGCTGAGCAGCGGCCCCGGGCGGCGGCGAGGAGCGAGAAGGCCCAGGCCGAGCGGAAAGGTCGGATTTATTCGGCGGAAGAAACACAGATGGCGGCGGCGCGGCGCCATTCCGGGCCGGGAGCAGGCAGCCAGCAGCCCTGTCCTCACCGCGGTCCGCCCGCCGCCGCTAAATACCCGGATGCGCCGCCCGAGCGCCAGACGCGGAGCTGGGAAAGGGGAGGTGGAGGAGGCGGAGGCAGAGCGGGAGCCAAGCAGTCTGACCGAGCGGCAAGCCGACGGGGCTGGGCCACGCAGAGCCGCCCCTGCGAGTCCTCCCGCGACCCGCGCCGGGGAGGCGAGAAGCAGCGGCTCCTGGTTCGCATTCCCGACAGCCGGAGTCCGGGCGGGCCTGGTAGCCAGGGGCCCGAGAGCAGATTCCTCCGACAAGGGCTGGCCCTTGGGAAGGCTCCTTCAGCAGCGGGACCAACCGGGCCACCATGACCGAGAACTCCACGTCCGCGCCTGCGGCCAAGCCCAAGCGGGCCAAGGCCTCCAAGAAGTCCACAGACCACCCCAAGTACTCAGACATGATCGTGGCTGCCATCCAGGCCGAGAAAAATCGTGCAGGCTCCTCGCGCCAGTCTATCCAGAAGTACATCAAGAGCCACTACAAGGTGGGTGAAAACGCTGACTCCCAGATCAAGTTGTCCATCAAGCGCCTGGTGACCACCGGTGTCCTCAAGCAAACCAAAGGGGTAGGTGCGTCGGGCTCCTTCAGGCTGGCCAAGAGCGACGAGCCCAAGAGGGCAGTGGCCTTCAAGAAGACCAAGAAGGAGGTCAAGAAGGTGGCCACGCCAAAGAAGGCAGCCAAGCCTAAGAAGGCTGCTTCTAAAGCCCCTAGCAAGAAACCTAAAGCCACGCCGGTGAAGAAGGCCAAGAAGAAGCCGGCTGCCACGCCCAAGAAAGCCAAAAAACCCAGGGTTGTCAAGGCCAAACCAGTCAAAGCATCCAAGCCCAAAAAGGCCAAACCAGTGAAGCCCAAAGCCAAGTCCAGTACCAAGCGGGCCGGCAAGAAGAAGTGACAAGGAAGCCTTTTCTTACGGACACTCCTCTCATACTTTGTGTAAATACTTTTCCTTTCTTGATTTCCTGCAACCTTTTGCTCCATTTATTCTGACTTTATAAGAGACAGACTTTGGATTCTTTGGCAATTGTGGAATAATTGCTTTTTCCTTCACCGGTTGGGCAAGGACAGCAACAACAAATCTCATTTGTGTAACGATGAGGATGTACTTATATTCGTTTTGTTGATTTGCTATTCATCTTATGGGGATGGGGGGCTGTGTGTTGTGTTTGGGGGGGTTGCTATGAAGGTAGATAGGGCAGGAGAGAACGAACAGGCGCAGCAGTGTGTTCTCGCTAGCTGAGAGGGAGCCCAGGAATTGTAAAGGTTTGTCAAAGTGTCTTCAAGGTTTTCTTTAAGTTGGGCGCCCCTGTGAGACTTTCCGAACCTTTGGCGGGGAGAGGGGTGGCCTCTCTGAGTGAGGAGCAAGGGGTTTCGAGGCTGGTTCCTTCTCACCTCAGTCAGCCTGCCTTTCTGGTCTCCCTATTGTCTTAGGGAAGGAGAGGGGGACCAAGTGACAGCTGGTTGGAAAAGCTGTAGATTCACTCAGCTAGGAACCAGCGGGGGTGGGGGGGGGACACGGGGCGTCCGGGCCAAGTCTTCTCAATAGGATCGGAAACTGGGGGGAGGGGGGGAGTCAGCCAAGTGCCTCAGTGTGCCCTATTGAAACTTGGGGTTTTTCCACACAATTTGGTGGATTATTGTGTCTTTGGAGGACTTTCCCCCCCACCCTCGGTATTTTGTTCCTCCTCTGCAAGTCGTATCTTTGCTTGGTCTGGTCGGGCTCCAGCCCCACCACCAGCTACTTAAAAACCTCCCGACCTCTTTTTACTTCCGAGTCTTTTTTAAGTAGTTGTAGATGGGGGGAGGGGCAGGGAATGGACGGTGAGACGTGCTGCAGTTGATTTGAAATTTGCTATGTAGTTATAGAAACTAGATTTATGTGCATGTGTGTGTATTTGTAAATATGCATACCTAGAGCTACTATTTAGGTTCACATCGGGAGCTGGGAGAAAAAACCTGTACAGTTGTCTTTCTTTTATTTTTAATAGGAAAATTGCGCACTTGCGCTCCCCCCCCCCGCCTTTTTTAAACAAGTGTTACTTGTGCCGGGAGAAATTTGCTGTCGTTGTAATTTTAAAACTTTAAAATAAAATCTGGAAAAGGAAAAACTGTATTTTTTCCTGACTTTTAAGACTGGTGGAGAAAGTGGAACAGTTGGGTGGGCCGTGGGGACGTCTGGGGCCGATGTGCTTTGCACCTGAGAATGGGGGATATCCGAGAGTCTCATAGAAACCTTAGAACTGAAAGATGTCTCTCTGCTCCCTTCTAGGCTCCCGCCTTTGGGGTCCAGGGGGCACTCTGTTTCTTCCAAGAGGTGGGTGTGTGGGCAAGGAGATGGGAATTGAGTGGGCTGGGACCTGACGGGACTAGTTCCGCCTCAGCTTCCCCTGCGCGGACCTCTCCGTCTCCACTTGGCAAATCCACAATCGTCCTCCGACTATATCACCGGGCCCCGCCCCTTTAAGGGAACCTCTCGGCCTCCGATTGGCTACCGGGGCCCGGCCCCCGACCACGTGACAGCTCGTCTGAGCGGAACAAGGCCCAGCAGAACTGAGCTGGGATAAGATTGGCGATGTGGGCTGGAGGCGCCTGGAGCGCGGTGCGCGCTCTGGTCCCCCAAGGCTGCCGCGCGAAGTCGGCTCTAGCCCAGCTGCGCGGCGTCCTCGAGGAGGAGCTGGAAGGGATCCGTGGGGCTGGTACCTGGAAGAGTGAGCGGGTCATTACGTCCCGTCAGGGACCGCGCATCCACGTGGACGGCGTCTCCGGAGGTAACCCCTTCCTGGGAGTAGAGGGACCTGGCTGGTGAACTAGGGACCCTCCCCGGATTATGCTAGAACAGGGGTCCCTGAGACAGGGCTGCCGCCATGTTTACACCTTAGCTCCTGGTGGCCTTCCTAGGCGGACTCAAATCTGGTTAAACCCGTTTCGATGGAAGGAAGCCATTTACCCGTGAGCACTTTTTTGGCTCAGAGTACAAGGTTAGACTAAAAAAGAGACAACTAGCTGCCTCCTCCATTTCCACTTGGAGGAAGGGTGCCAGGAAAGCAGTCGGAAGAAAACCCGCCTTTCTGTTGTCTTTGTTTAGGTTGTTAATATAAGGGGTGTCACTATGTAGCCCAGGCTGGCCTCGAACTGGCATGTTTTCGAGCTTCAATCTCAACACCTGCATTTCTTGAGCAGCTGCTTGGTGAAAGCCTCTGCTAAGCGCTGCACTCAGACGTCCCTCCAAAAGCAGGAGTTACTAATCGCATTTACAGCCATTATAGTTGAAACCCCTAGGTATGAAATGTTTTCCCTAAAGTCCCCCAGCCAGCGAGCTGTCCAAGGGGACAGGGGCTGGAAGGTCAGCTAACTGGCCAGAGGCTAACTAGGGGACAAAGTCTGAGAGAACAAGCTTAGATTCAGGGACTTTTGGGAAAGTGACAAGTTACATTTGCCACAACAGGTGTCCCTCCTTTCGTTCTAGCCAGTGAGCACTGCTATCTTACTTGTGCCTGGCCCTAGGTGGGTGTTCACAATAGGTGCCCAAATAGACAGCACCATGGACCCCTTGGTGCTAATCATTCATTTGTAAAGTGGCGGTCCCAGGAAATCCCTGCCTTCCCTGTGGGAGGCATGGTGCAGGTCCATGCCCCTAACTACTGGGGATTATCCTCACCTGTCTTGTCAGAGTGAACACCTGTCTCTGCCTCAGTGCATTGCTTCTGGATGAAGCCCTTAGGTGCCACAGCTAAGTAGAGACTCAAAGGAACGTGGTGTAACTTACGTAATCGAAAGACAGGCAGTTGGCAGACCGTTATGCTGGGATCACAGGCGTGTGAAGTTGGCTCTAGCCCAGCTGCATGGCTTGACTTTTCCAGGCTTACAACCTTCCCCACCCCGGGCCTCAGTTTCCTCTTCAGGTCAGCTGTATTCACTGTGATTTTCTGACTAACTAAGGTCTCGGAGGCAGCTACTCTGGGCTGTGGTTCTGTCCAGGCGGGAAAGTAAACCTTGGAGAAGGACTGCAGGGGGCAAACGAGCTAGCCCACCTGTCTTACCCTCGAGAAAACCAAAGCTGAATTGAGGGTTGGTGATCGTCTTCAGGGACAGGAGGACTTTTGAGGAGGTGGTAGTAGGTTCCTTCTTGGTTAAAATGTGATTCAAAGGCAGAATTAGGTTTCTCTGAGCCAGATGTGGTGGCACACACCTGTGAGTCCAGTGGTGAATTCAAGGGCATGCAGAGTTTGAGTTCAATCAAGATTCAGTTCCTCTGTGGACCACTTCCCCAGAACATGGCACTGCCCCCATCCACGCCCTCCCATGCCCTGTCTGAGCTGCTGTGTCCGTCTCCTCTTTCCACCTCAGGAATCCTTAATTTCTGTGCCAACAACTACCTGGGCCTGAGCAGCCACCCTGAGGTGATCCAGGCAGGCCTGCAGGCTCTGCAAGAGTTCGGAGCCGGCCTCAGTTCTGTCCGCTTCATCTGTGGGACCCAGGTATACACCAGGGGTTGGGTGGGCGCTAACCCCATCTGTCTGCTTCCCATGGTCAGCAGGGGCTAGCATAGCCCACTCAGCAAGTCCCAGGGCTCAGGCTCAAGGCCCAGTGTTAGCCCAGAGCTGCTGAGCCTAGGTGCCTGTTTTGCTGAGAAACCTTAGACAAGAAACTTTACCTACTTTCCTTTCTTTTTAAAATTTATTTATTTTGTTTTTGTGGTATTAAGGACTGAACCCAGAGCCTTCACACTGAGCTACATCCCCAGCTGTTTTTTAATTTTTTTGAGACAGATCTCCCTAAAATCATTATATGGCCCAGGCTGGAGTCGAGCTTGCCATCCTCCTGCCTCGGCCTCCAGAGTGCTGGGATTATAGGTATATGTCACCATAGTGGGATAAGGAACTACCTTACTGAGCATCCACTGTAAGCATCTGTTTATCCTCTCTGTGACTTGAACCTTTTGTTGGTAAGACAGAGACAATAGTACATAATGGAATCATTATAAATTAAAATGTTAGTAAGCTGAGCATAGTGCCACGTTCCTGTAATTCCAGCACTCTGGGAGGCTGAAGCAGGAAGATTGAAAGTTGCCAGACTGGACAACTTGGCAACTTAATGAACAACTTAATATTTCAAAAGGTACTTCCCAAAAAATCCTTGGCCAGGCTAAGCAACTTTTGAATCTAAGCAGCAAAGACCCAATGAGCAGCTGGGTGTAGTGGTGCAGACCTGTAATCCCAGGACCTACGAAGCTGAAGCAGGAGGATTGCCCTGAGTTTGAAGCCAACCTGGACTACAGAGTGAGTTCAAGGCCGACCTGAACTATACAGTGAGACCCTTTCTCAAAAAACAAAACAAGGGGCGGGGATTTAGCTCAGTGGTTCCTATGCCTGCTTTGCAAGCACAAGTGCCTGGTTTGATTCCCAGTAACCACATAGAATAATGCCAGGCATGGTTACTCAGGCCCACCAGTAATCAGCACCACATACCACAGTGCTGGGTGTGGTGGCTCATGCCTATAATCTCAGCACTCGGGAGACAGAGGCAGGAGGATTGCTGTGAGTTCGAGGCTGAGTTCAGGACCAGCCTGAACTCTAAAGTGAGATCCTGTCTCAAAAAACCAGAAACAAAATAAGACAAAAACAAAAGGAGGCTCAAGTGAGTGCAGAGTTTATGTAATCTATGCTATAAAGCAACAAAGAAACCAGACTGGTATTAAGAAGGTGCATCTTGCTTACCATCAGCACCCATAATTTTACCACTGGACAGATGTGCATTACTGAACCAGGACCCACCTGAGAGGAAACCCAGCAAGTCCTTGACCCCTCAGTGGAGCCATGTGCCACTTCCTACCGGCTCTGTGGTGACCCATGTGGTGCAGAAGAAAGGGCAAGGTGGAGGCTGCCTGTGGGCCCTCTGCTGGCGTCTCTCTGTGGCCTTCTCAGCCTCAGTCCTCTAGGGTTTGTTCCATGTGGCCCTCCAGCATTAACACTTCCTGTCATACTTTCCATAGAGCATCCACAAGAGTCTGGAAGCCAAGATTGCCCGCTTCCACCAGCGAGAGGATGCCATCCTCTACCCCAGCTGTTTTGATGCCAACGCTGGCCTCTTCGAGGTGTGTGGAGCTGTAGGTGGAGGTTGGTGTGGTTGTGGATGGCTTTGGGATGGGCAGCCAGCAGGGCCTGGTAGGATGCTGATGCCATCCCAAGTGGCTCTGGTGCCCTTCCTTCTGGAGGGCAGCTGGGCCAGATTGGTGTGCTAGGAAGAAGATGGGGTCTTGCAAGGAGCCATCCAGAGCATTTGGGGGTAACTTGTGCCAGTTAGGAGACTGGGCCGATGGAGCCTGGTTCTTCCCAGACCTCCTTACCTGCCCACAGTGGAGCTGGTGACTCAGACACAGTGAGGGACCCCTTTGCCTCCCTGCCCCAAGGAATACCCTGGCTGCCAGTGAAATCGTGACTCAGGGAACTCAGGGAAAGGCGAACCTGAAGGTGACTAGGTGACCACTCAGCCGAGATTGCTTCCCCTAGGCTCTCCTGACCCCTGAGGACGCCGTCCTGTCAGACGAACTGAACCATGCCTCCATCATTGATGGCATCCGGCTTTGCAAGGCCCACAAGTATCGTTACCGCCACCTGGACATGGCCGACCTAGAAGCCAAGCTGCAGGAGGCCCAGGTAGGGAGAGGCCTGAGGTATAGGCGATGGGCACTGGGTTCCCTTTGGCCTCCCCTGGTTGGAATGAGGC
This sequence comes from Petromus typicus, assembly GCA_004026965.1. Classification (NCBI taxonomy): domain Eukaryota; kingdom Metazoa; phylum Chordata; class Mammalia; order Rodentia; family Petromuridae; genus Petromus; species Petromus typicus. Next base: position 23,257 of record PVIR01016256.1, on the reverse strand, counting down.
TTGGAGAAGCTCTGTCATCTCTCAGACCAAGAGTGGAGCCCAAATCCTCTGACCCCAAGGACTTCTTCTATTGTAGCTGCTGCCTAAGGGCAACAAATGTCTTCTGGGTCCAGTCCCTGGTCACGGGGTGGGGTGTTTGGCTAGAGCCTGGCACAGGAGGGGAAGCCTGAGACCCTTCTCACTGTCTATCTACCCTGGAAGAGACAGTAAACCTTGGAGGGGCCCAGATGGGAAGAGGGTGCTGGGGCCCCAAGGTGGTCATGCCTCTGTGCATACCTCTTGGAGCCCCAGGCAGCCCAGTGGACATGCAGTGTGGCCTGACTCTTGACCACACCACCTGTCACTTGTTCATCTTTCCTGCAGAAGCACCGACTGCGCCTGGTGGCCACTGATGGCGCCTTTTCCATGGATGGTGACATCGCACCTCTGCAGGAGATCTGCCGCCTTGCTTGTCAATATGGCGCTCTAGTCTTTGTGGATGAATGCCACGCCACTGGCTTCCTAGGGCCCACCGGACGGTGGGAGCACTTGCACTTGAGAGCGGGGCTTCCATGCATAGATGACACCAGCAGGCCAGTGGCATCAGTGGCTTCTTCTTTTGCAGGGGTACAGATGAGTTGCTGGGCGTGATGGACCAGGTCACCATTATCAATTCCACTCTGGGGAAGGCACTAGGCGGAGCATCAGGTGCCCACAGGGTTGTGCCCTGAGTCCCCTTATTTGTGGGGCTGCAGCGAAGAAGCCATCATGGACTGTACTTGGGGAGGCTCTGGGCTTGCACTGACCAACCCTTCCCTTACTCACAGGCGGCTACACAACAGGGCCTGCACCCTTGGTGTCCCTGCTGCGGCAGCGTGCCCGGCCCTACCTCTTCTCCAACAGCCTGCCCCCTGCCGTTGTGGGCTGTGCCTCCAAGGCCTTGGACCTGCTCATGGAGAGCAGCGCCATTGTCCAGTCTATGACAGCCAAGACCCAGCGGTGAGGCTTCAGTCAGGCACTGGGCCGGCTGGGCGGCTGTGGTGCTCCACACTGAGGGCTGGGCACACCCTGCTTCCTGTCTCCACCTCTTCCTGCTGCCTCCCGAGGCCCCCTCCTGACAGACCTTCTCCACCTCTCTTTGGCCTCCCCTTGCCTGGCTCCCATCTGCCTGTCAGGGTCTCTGTGTCCATTTTACTGTTTCCTCTTACAGACCTGGGCATAGACCCTGGGCCATGTGGAGGGAGGGACAGGTTTGGGTGCTCTGTGACCCCCCCATCTACCACTGACACTCAGCTGTGTCCCCAGCTTCCGCACTAAGATGGAGGCAGCTGGCTTTACCATCTCAGGAGCCAACCACCCCATCTGCCCTGTGATGCTGGGTGATGCCCGTTTGGCCTCTGTCATGGCGGATGACATGCTAAAGAAAGGTAAGAGGCTGCACTTGCTCAGAATGCTCAAGGCCCTAGGTTTACACCACCTAAACAGTTTAAAAGTAAGCGAGGCATGGGGCCGGGGAGTTAGCTCAGTGGTTCCGGCGCCTGTCTTGCAAGCGCAAGGGCCCGGGTTCGATTCCCCGGTAACCACATAACAATACTGGGTATGGAGACCCACACCCAGCAGCAACCAGTACCACATACCACAGTGCCGGGCATGGTGGCTCACGCCTGTATCCCAGCACTCGGGAGGCAGAGGCAGGAGGATTGTGATGTGAGTTTGAGGCTGAGCTCAGGGCCAGCCTAAACCACAAAAGCGAGACCCTGTCTCAAAAAACCTAAAAAAAAAAAAAAAAAAAGTAAGCGAGGCATGACACAAGTCAGTAATCCCAGCACTGGGGAGACTGAGGCAGGAGGATCACATGAGTCTGAAGCCAGCCTCGATTCCATAATGGGTTCAAAAACAGCTTGAACTACATAGTAAGACCCTGTCTCTAAATAAATAGGTAAAGGAGCTGGAATAAAAGGACTGATGGGATCCTAAGAGCAAAGGAGAAATGCAGATAGATGGCCAAATTCCCTCTTATCCCTGTCCTGCCCTCTGGGGACCTCAGGAAAGTAATCCTTGTATTCCATGCCGCCAAATCATGCCTGGTTCTTTCTGTCTGCCTTCCCAGGCATCTTTGTCATTGGATTCAGCTACCCAGTGGTCCCCAAGGGCAAGGCCCGAATCCGGGTGCAGATCTCAGCTGTGCACAGCGAAGAAGACATTGACCGATGTGTGGAGGCCTTCGTAGAGGTGGGGCAGCTGCACGGAGCACTGCCCTAAGCACCGGTGGGGACAGCAGAGCAAGGAGCCTCCGTTACCCTGGGGAGGGAGGTGAGAGGGGCTCTGACTTGTCACTCAAAGCCCTAGGGGTGGGCTTGCAAGCACAAAGCCTGTGCTTGTGGCTATGGACGAAAAAACACTGTGATCACTGGCTAGGGTGCTTTGGTCTGCTTTATTGGGACTGAGCCCCGACCCCATCACGTATGTGAGTGAGTGCGTGCGTGTGCATGTATGTGCATGTGCGTGCCAACATTCTCCTCTGGTACCTAGGGGCTGTTACATTGAGATGTGGGCCCCCTCTGTGCGGTTCATTCCAAATTCTGTGGTCTGATCATGGGCCGCCAGGGGGCGCAGCGAGCTCAGCTCCTGCCACTACAGCCACTTGTCCCCCCCACTCCCTATGGGGTGGGGCTCAGACCCTGGTGTTTACGTAGCCCACTTGCAAGGCTGAAGCTGACTTGCGGTTGCCAAGGCCTCCGTTAACCCTTGTCTCTCGAAAGAACTGGCTGCCCGGATATTGGAGGTGTTAGCCTCCTACCTGCAGTTGCTGCCCGCGGTCCTAAGGCATTGAAAGGAAGTGGAGGGTCTCTTGCTCAGCCTTGAGGGGTGTTCGGGTGAGGTGGTGGTGTACTCTGAATCAGCACCGCAGCTGTGGCCTCGGAGATATGTGGCCTTGGTTGGAAAGCTTGTGGTTTGTTTGCAGGACAGGATGACAAGGTCCTTCTTCATGAAGGACGGGAAACTGGGCCATGTCTCAGGCAGCCAGCCACTCCTCTGCTAGCATCTGGGCGCACTTGGCCCAATCCCACAGGTGCTTCGAGGTGGGTTCTGGGAATCCTGGCTTATGGTCCAGAGGAGCGTAAAGCTGGGGGTCCACAAGGGATGCAACCTGGTGAGACATTGCCGGCTGCCACCACATGGCTGAGCACCTGGTGCCAGGCCCCCTGCTGCAGGAGTATTTACAGCTGATGGCGGCCAGGACTCTGACAGCATGGATTGTGCTGGGTGGCAAGTCGTGCTCAGTGCCAAGAAGAGAACAAGGTGACTTGTCTTAGTTCAGCCAGCCCAGCGAGGCCAGGACAGCTGTCATGCTGTTGGTCAGATCAAGGCTGAGTATACCCACTAGCCTGGCCGGGGTCCACCAACATGTGGCTCCTCCACCACCCATAAGGAGTCACAGAAAGCAAGGAGCAGGCTCAGCGGCCGCTCTGGGCACACGGGGGCACATGGCTCACCTCAGTGCACGCTTGTGGGTCCTCGAGGCACACAGGGCCCGGGCAGCCGCTGTGCATTAGCTGCACTCTGTGGCCTGCAAGGCCCAAAGCTCCCACTGCCTTGTGAGGGGCACGAGTTTCAAGGCTGGGCCACCAGGAACAGCAGCTGGAGCAAGGGGAGGGCAGGGACACGCTGGAGTGGGAGCCGTGTCGGTGCACGCTCGGCCGCCTCTCCTCCCTGTCCTCACCTCCAGTGTCCTGGCAGCTTAGCTGGGCGCTGCTGCCCACAAGGAAGTGCCTGAGCCTGACCCCTGGAGGGGCCCGTCCTGGATCTTGGGGGCTTTTCAGGGGGCCGATGTGGGTGATCATGGCACTTTAGCCGTGGTTCACCTCACTATATTGGGTCTAGAGTCCTCCAGTTCCTCTGCTGAGGAATCATGAGACAGTGCAGTTCTAATGGTTTTGCGTTCAAGTTTGGAGAATCGAGGTCTGCTGTCCAGCGGTGGGTGACACCTTGCTTCTAGAACACTGTCCTCCTGACTCACCATACCACCTTCTGTCATGACCAGTCCTAGGGCACAAGAGCCAGCTGTGCTCCCCAGATGCCAGAGCCTCCACATCCTGGAAGACTGTGCCCATGTGCCACTGCTCCAAGGGCTCTGGCCAGAACCCCATGATGGTCACAGTCACTCACCAAGACCTGTTAACTTCTCCGGCATTTGTTTGGACAAGAGAATCCTCTGACAGGTCACTCATCAAATACATCTCTCACCCTTAGTCCATTCTTTTTACTCAAAGCCATAATATATTTCTTACAAAATAAAATATGCAGGCCGTATTCCAGCTCTAGAACCTTCACTAGTTGCCTGTTTCTCTCAGTCTAAGGTGAGGCTAGGAACGGTTCACAAACCATTCCTGGGGGTTCACAGTGCCCTGGAAGGGCAACCTAGCTGAAGTCTACAGAAAGGGAATTCCATTCAAGACTAGGAATCCCTTCTATGTTCAGACTGAATCGCCACTTGGAGCACTTTGGAGGGGGAGGGGTGGAGTCATCAGGGCCATGGCCGGAATGGGCTGGGCGCCGGACATGCATGGGTTAACCACAAAGCCAGTCTGAGAGAGCAGATCAATGGGTTACTCCCGGCAGAGGAGAGCATGAGGCAGCAGCCACGCAGAGGCAGAGAAGAGCTGGCAGAAGAGCATGCCACCGGCGGAAATCACGGACTGAGGAGGTGGCCCTCAGCTACTCTAGAGGGAGTGCCCAAGTCCGACCCAGCTGACGAGCACAGAAGAGGAGGGGCTTAGAGACGAAGAGGAGAGGTAGGAGGCAGATTCCACCTGCAGGGCAGCACCGAGGGGCAGTCACCAGGCCAGGAGGCATCTCAGCCTGGCAGCTCCACCTGGGACCAAGGTGGGTGCCTGGGCTTCGGGGCCGTGCTGGGTGGGGGCAGATACTGTCTGCCTTCCCTCCTCCCTGCTTCCCAGTCCCTGTCCCTGTCCCCAGCCCAGATGAGTGAGGGGATCCACAGGTGGTGGAGGATGTGGTTGAGCAAGTTAGAATGGGCACAGGTTGGTGTGAGCACACGCAGGCACACCACGTTAGTGTAGAGTCAGTACAGCAGGGTGGCAGCAGCCCCCAGTTTGTCACCCAAGATGTGCTATTATCACTTATGTCTCGTCCCTGGCCCTCAGTTTTCCCAGTGTGCAAAAGCAGGGTGTTCCCAGCTTGGCCACCATGGGGCATGGCATGAGTCTGGACTCTCTGGTAACTTGGGAATATCACCCACGTCTTACTAAGGTGGCAGCCCATGGCCAGGTACCATCCTAGGGTCTCTTGGTGTTCCCATGGCCCCTCCCCTACCTGCCATGTCTTCAGCCTGCCCGTGACCCAAGATGCCCATCAGCTGAAGATGTCTATCCGTGACCCAGGCTAAGTTTCCCAGGAAAACAAGAACTGTACCCAGCTAGCCCAGCACACCAGTGTGATGTGCAGGGGGCTCTATCCCTCTGGGGGTCTCAGCAGTGACTTCTGGCTTTGCTCTCCCTCACCTTCATCTTCCTGTCCTGCAAGAGCTTCTGGCCCAGCACACATGGCTGAAGCAGGATGGGGCCTGGGGCCCAGGGCCAAGTGACTGGAGCTCCTGCCTGAGGACTCTGGCTTGTCTTCCTCAGGTGCCATCTGAGGAGAAGATGGCTGATGCCCAGAACATTTCGCTGGACAGCCCAGGGAGCGTGGGGGCTGTGGCAGTGCCTGTGGTCTTTGCTCTCATCTTTCTGCTGGGCACAGTGGGCAACGGGCTGGTGCTGGCGGTGCTGCTGCAGCCGGGCTCAAGTGCCTGGCAGGAGCCAGGCAGCACCACAGATCTGTTCATCCTCAACCTGGCCGTGGCCGACCTCTGCTTCATCCTGTGCTGCGTGCCCTTCCAGGCTGCCATCTACACGCTGGATGCCTGGCTCTTCGGGGCCCTCGTCTGCAAAGCTGTGCACCTGCTCATCTACCTCACCATGTACGCCAGCAGCTTCACTCTCGCTGCTGTCTCGGTGGACAGGTGCGCGGGGCTGGGCTGGGGAGGGAAGATCTGGACATATCCCTTAGGAAGGCAGGTGGGAGGCAGGGAAGGAAAGCTCGCTGGGCCCCTGTGCCCTGCAGAGCATGCATGCAGGACAGTCCTGCCCTCCCCCACCTCTACCATCAGATCCTAGAGTACCTCTATGCCCCATGTCACCACACGGCCTGGCCCATAATAGGTACGCTGCAAGTATAAAATGAGTGTCAAAAGAAATCCACAACGCTTTCACCAGATATTTTATAACAGCCTCCACCTGACCCAGGCTGTGCCCACGCCTACTTCCGTGGCTTGAAACTTGGGATCTGACCCAGACTCGCTCCCCAGCTGATGACGGAGCGAGCTGCTCCTCTCTGATCCTCGCTTGGTTCTCATGGGAAAGATTTCAGTGAACAACAAACATCTAAGAGCTACTCGGGCCTTGCTAGGTGCCAGGTACTGCCCGGTGCTCACGACTTGCCAAATGCCCAGAAACCTTACAGCCACCCCTTCCCCCACACACCACTGTTCAGAAGAGACCAAGGTCCTGCCCAGGTCCCCTGCGCAGTTTGGATTCCACGGCCCTGCACCAGCGCTTACCCGCGCCCGCCCGCTCCCCGCAGGTACCTGGCGGTGCGGCACCCGCTGCGCTCGCGGGCCCTGCGCACCCCGCGCAAGGCGCGCGCCGCCATGGGCCTGGTGTGGCTGCTGGCGGCGCTCTTCTCCGCGCCCTACCTCAGCTACTACGGCACGGTGCGCTACGGCGCGCTCGAGCTCTGCGTGCCCGCCTGGGAGGACGCGCGGCGCCGCGCCCTCGACGTGGCCACCTTCGCGGTGGGCTACCTGCTGCCGGTGGCCGTGGTGAGCCTGGCCTACGGGCGCACGCTGCGCTTCCTGTGGGCCGCTGTGGGCCCCGCGGGCGCGGCGGCAGCTGAGGCGAGGCGCCGGGCCACGGGCCGTGCGGGCCGCGCCATGCTGGCGGTGGCCGCGCTCTACGCCCTCTGCTGGGGCCCGCACCACGCGCTCATCCTCTGCTTCTGGTACGGCCGCTTCGCCTTCAGCCCCGCCACCTACGCCTGCCGCCTGGCCTCGCACTGCCTCGCCTACGCCAACTCCTGCCTCAACCCTCTCGTCTACGCGCTCGCCTCGCGCCACTTCCGCGCGCGCTTCCGCCGCCTGTGGCCCTGCGGTCCCTGCCGGCGCCACCGCTCGCGCTGTCCGCCTGGCGCCCGCCGCGCGCTCCGCCGCGTCCGTCCAGCATCCTCAGGCTCCGCCGGCCGACCTGGCGATGCTGGGCCTCACAGGGAGCTGTGGGCAGTGGGCGGCAGCTTGGGCGCTGAGTCCAGGAGCGAGCGTGCCCCCCGCGCGGGGACATCCCGAGTCCTGCAAGCCAGAGGACCCGAATAAACTTTGCCTTCTGGCCTCTGCTGTGTCCTTTGTCAGTTCGTTTCCCCCGGGGATCCGGCCATGGCAGGAGCCCTCTTCAGAGCGTTCAGAAGGTGGCTGGACTTAGCTAAGCTCCAGTCCAACATATCTCCCTGGGTACCAGTGAAAAAGGTTCACTCAGCTGGCTGCAGTGCCCCAGGTGTGTCCAAAGCCAGTCTGACAGAAGAGCAGCTTTCTACCTATCCACCTGGAGGCCATCTCGCAGGCTCGGCTTCCTTCACCATCTGTTACCAGGTCCTTTCTTGGTCCCAAGCCCTGGCCATGTTTATGAAACTCACTGTGTGTGCTGGGTAAGTATCGAGATAGCTTGGCAAGGGAGTTAGTCAGCCACGTTTTACAAATGTAGAGGTCAGGAGAAGAGAGGATCACATAGCCAGTGTTCCGTAGAGGTTGAAGTAAAATCCATGGCTGACCGACTTGTTTTACGCAATGGCCTCTCTTTTCTACTTCTGGGGCCTCTTTTCTGTTTCCATGGTTTCTGCAGTTTTTCTTAGTTCTTCCTGCTTTGCTTTTCCAAGCCTGTGGCTCCCCAGCTCCCCACACCTGTCTGGCTGCTCTAGAAACCTCAGTGTGCTCCCTGTCCCCATCCCTAAGGAAGTTGTGTGTGGCTCAAAGGCCATGGGGCCGGCTGGGCTTCCCTGGCCACCCAGTGCTGCATCCATTCCCAGGTCCAAACCTTGCATTATTCCTTCAGCCCTTGGTGCTCCTGGCTCCAAAGAGACACTGGGCCTGGGTTAGGTCCCAGCTGGCCTCCCAGTGCCCAACACCCCCACGGTCCCCTCCATCTCTACCCTTGTCACAGGTGGGGAAGTCTGTTTCTGTGGAAACCACTAATTAACCAATAAATCAGTCTCGGTGGTTTCCGAGTTGCACACCTTCCTCCCTCCCTTACCACACATCAATAATCTTTTATTAGCTTTGGGGCTGAGGCCTGAGACCCTGTGGCCTCCATGTCTCCCTAGGATAGCTTTAGCTGCTGGGGCATCCTCCTCACTGCTTGCCACCTGCCACTGTCCAGGGGTCAGAGGGTAGCAGGAGGCTGAGTCCCGGTGGGGGAGCGAGGGCTTCCAGGGCTGGCGCAGGCTGTGGGCCTGGTACTTTTTCCTTTCATGTTCCACTGAGGTTCCATCTGCTGATTCAGGGTGTTTCCTGAAGATGGGGTGTGAGGCTGCCCCTCCAGTTACCGAGGGTACTTCTCTGTGCCTTCCCCAACTCTGGAGGACAAGGGATAATATCTCCATTTTTAGAGGAGAAAGCTGAGGCTCCTAGATAGCGTCTAAGATAAGAGTTCAGTTTTCCTGGAGAAAGTCAAGCGCTAGGCTATGCCAGGCAGGTGGACAGGAGCAGTAAGTGGGCTAGGGCACCTGGGGCAGGGTAGGATTGGGCACGAGGGGCCACCAGGCTGAACAGATGACAGGGGTGCCCTTGAGGGTTCCCAGGAAGGGACAGTCCCATCAGAGGTACAGCTCAGAGCACCCAGGAGTGCTATGCAGAGGCTGGGAGCTGAGGGGAGTAGGACAGGCTGCTCTGGCTTGGAAAACCGGCGAGGCTGTAACAGGGCTGGGGAAACACTTTCTTCTACCATAGGTGGGGCAGGAAGGTTGATGCCTGCTGCTGGGCATGAGCTTGACTCCTGAGGCCCCTGGCTTTGCTTCAGGGGGCTAATGAAATGTTGGACAAGCAGATGGTGGTGAGAATTGGTTAGGAGAAAGGTACACATCACATAGAGCCCAAGACACACAATGGGGGCAGCAGCAAAGGCTGAATGAATCCTGTCTCTGCCTGCTGGGCCTACGAGGACCCACCTGGTCCAAATCCCCTGCTAGATCACAGCTGAGTCTGGGGCAGCCTCCAGGCCCCGGATGGAGTCCTTCTTAATTGGAGAGAGGTTTGAATTCCACCTCATCTTCCTATTATCCAAATCTCGTAAGTCTGAGCACTTTCTAGGCACAGGGCTCCCCTGGAGGAAAGAAAGAAGCAGGAGGACTGCGGAACCACAGGAGAACTTTAAGCCCAGAGGGTGACGCCAGGAAGGATTGGGCCCCCAAACCCCAGCCCTAAAGTGGGAGTCACCAGGGCAGATACGGAGAGGAGGAAGAGATGCCCAGTCCCTCCAGGGGAAGGAAGGTGAGCTGGGCTGGGGGACAGACTAACTCTGCATCTGAAACAGAGGCTGGTTTATTCTGCAGATGACTAGAACATTTTAAACTAGTGACTTCATAGGATTTAGGGGCCTCTCTCTGGCTGCCAAGGCTGACAGTGTAGGGTGGAAGCAGAGAAAGAGACTGGGCTAGGGAGACCCATGAGGAGGCTGGTGGAATTCAGGAGATGGAGGATCCGGGAGATGCACAGCGAGGTGGACAGGCAAGTCAACTCTTGGGAGGTACAATAATCAGGAGTTGGTGAGGGCAAAGACAGGAGGGGTATCCCAGGTGACAGCTCAGACTTGGCTTGGGCCACTGGCAGTAGCAGTAGGGAGGGCCGAAGAAAGGAGGCAGGGTGGGGGGAAGATGGGCTGGGTTGGGGCTTGCTGAGACCCTGGGGCCTGGGTGACATGATGAGAGGCGCCCACAGGGTGGTGGTGTGCAAGGACCTGTTACATTTTAGATGTTGTGCTTGGTCCAGAGATTTATGTTGTCTGCTTTTGAAGATGAAGAAACCAAGGCTCAGAAAGATTAAATAATGTGTTTAAGATCTGAGAGCCAGGCTGAAACAGAGTCTGGGTTTGTTTTGTTTTGTTACTTTTTTTTTTTCTGATGCTGGAAACTGAATCCAGAACCTTTATACTGAGCTACAGTGTCAGCCCTTTAGTTTTCATTTTATTTATTTATTAGTATCGGGGATTGAACGGAGAACCTTGCTCTTGTGAGGCAGTGGTGGTACCATTGAACTACATCCCCAGCCCCCAGCCTTTTATTTTTTAAATTTTGAGACAAAGTCTCACTTAGTTGCTGAATTGCCCAAGGAGGGCTCACACTTATAATCCTCTTGTATCTGCCTGCCAGAGTGCTGGGATTAAGAGCTGGGGTTTTAAGTCACAGTTGTCTGACTTGGATTCCGGGATCTTTAGGGGAAGCAATGAAGAGAGGGACTTGGATCTGACCTCATGTCCCCCATAATACCCTGCAGCAAGTTGCAGGGCTACAGGGCTGGGAGAGCAGGCGAGGTGAGGGCTGTGGCACAGCCTGTGCCCGAGGCTGATAGAAGCATCCTCTATCAACTCTGAGGCGTGGACCTTGGGAAATAAACTCCAATTAACCACTGTGAGGTTTCTTGTTAATGAACGATGGTTCCTTGGCTCCGATGCAGGATTCATTTGTGAGCGGCTGACTGCAAGAGAGATGGCAGGAAGCCAGAAGGCCTGGCTGAGCACGGGGAAATTGTTTCTGGCTAAGAGGACCCAAATGACTTATTGAGTCAGCTGTCTGATGCCAAGTTAAATGGGCTTTGTAGGAATGAGGTTGGAGCTGGAGGAAGCCTGGGATGGGGCAAAGGTACCAGGTCCAGGGAGGACTGGTGGTGTTGGATAGTTGTGTGCTGGGGGAACACTGGCTCGGGCATCAGGTGGGCCCCCAAGGGCAACTCTGGCAGTGTCGTGCTCGGGGTGAAGCACTGGCTTTGGGGTTTGGAACCACACAGTCAGGTCAGAATCCTGGCTCCTGCGTGGCATAGCTGTGACCTCTCTGGGCCCCGTGACCTGCAGAGCTAAGCTCTAAGCCAGGTCCTGTCCTTAGCACTGGGGATGTGTCCAGAGGCCTCTACCCCAGGACTTCCTGCTGGCTCACCGAAGCCCTCAAATCCAGCCGGGCAGCCTGACCGCCATGTGCCTTTGTAACACGGCTATCTTCCTGGCTTCCCAAGTCAGGGTCGGTCTCTTAAGCTCTCGTGGGTCAGCTAGAGTGGCTGCTCGTGAGCATGGGGACGCTGGACGCCTCAGCTGGGAGCCCTCACCTGGGGTGGCAGGCAAGGCCTTGGCCTCTGGAGCCTGCTTACTGAGCCAGGTGAGCACAGATCACATCTCTTGGGCTCTGAGGTCTGGCATTAGCACTGAGACCTGTGACTTCCCTTTGGGCTCCGAGCTGGAATCCACACCTTTGTTGGAATGCTTGTGAGAATAAAAGGCGACATAGAAGACAAAGGATTTTCACATCTGTGATTCTAGCACTGGAAGAGGCTGAAGCAGGGAGATGGAAAGTCTGAACCTAGCTGGAGCAACTTAGTGATTTAGCAAAAAGTGCTAAACTCAGGCGGATAGCTCAGTTCCCGGAAACAAACAAAAAAAATCCCCCACTTCATCTGGAGAGGAAATCAACAAATATGGATTCTTCCTCCTGCCTCTGCCCACTCTGCCACAATATCAGCAGCTCCTGGAGCAAATGGTAACAGAACCACCCCTGAGGCAACCTCTGCTGAGTTCCCTGCAGCCTGCCCCATCAGGCGCCCAGGGCCCACCTGGGTGTCTTCTGACTCACTCTACTGTCTGGGCCAGTGTTATCTGACTGGCTCTTCAGACAGATTTGGGGTTGCGGGAAACATTCTGGCTGGAAATAGGGCGAGACAGACTGGCTAGCTGCCCAGCTGGCGGGCAAGTGTTTGATGACCCCTATAAGCCACCTCAAATCCTCTGTCCACATCTCTGACCCGGGAGGGAGTCAACAATAGACACTGCCTAGTGCTAGGTGCATTTCGGGACCAAGGCTTGGGGCTGGAGATGGTGACCCAGGGCTAGGGGGGCAGTCAAAGCTTGCATGTGGCCAGGGTGCAGGCTCAGAGTGAGATACCAGCCTTGTATGCTCCAGCCTCGAGTTCTATCCCCACCACAGAGCACAAGCCCAGAAACCCTTGCGTCACTTGAGGGGATTCATGCCGTTCCAAGGGGCCATGGACTGAAGCTCTGTGATCTGCCTGTGCGTGGGGTAGGAGCCCCAGAGGAGCAGTCCCAAGAGAGGGCAAACTGGAACTTGAAGTCCCCTCCTTCCTGCCCACTCAGCCCCAGAAGAGGGCAAGCTCACAGGTAACCGTGGGCCCACTGAGGGCAGGTACAGCTGGAGGGAGCCATCACCAGGGCAGAGAGGAAAGGAGGCAAGCAAACTGCCCCCACCACTCTGTGCCTCCAATCCCTCACTTCACAGTGTCCAACGGGGCGTCCCTGGTCCCTGCACCCCATCTCTCTCTGCCTCCCTGGCCCTACCAACCCGGGTGCTCTGGGCTTCGTTCCCGCAGTGTCCAAGGGGCAGCTTAGGCTGGGCCTGTTTGGTTGAGATGAGATCTAGTTCAGGGTAGCCCAGGGCTCACTATCCAGCCCAGGCTGGCCTCAAACTCGCAGCAACCCAGCTTTCCCCCAGGGCTTATGGCTTCAAGAGTTCACAGAAGACCAGAAATGTAACAAACTGGGGCCTGGGGACAAGCTCTCCTCTGAAACAAGCAGGGGCTTCCAGGCTGGAATAGCGGGAGGGGCAGAGCCACACAGCACCAGTGTCCCAGGCGGGGCAGCCAGGCCCAGCCCTGCCAACCCGCATGCTTGTGCTCCTGCGCTGGGGCTGCTGACTGAACTAAAACCTTCTCAGCAGTGACCTTGAGTTCCACTTTGTTAGTTTCCCCCTGCGGCCACCCCAGTGGCTTAAAATGACACAATTTATTTATTCTCTTGATAGTTCAGGAGGTTGGGCAATGAAATTTGCCACACTGAGCTCAATTCCAGGGAGATGTCAGTGTTGGTGCCTCCTGGAGGTTTAGAGAGGAGAAGCCATTTCCTTGTCTCTGGCTTCTGGAGGTGGGCAGCCTGCATTCCCGGGCTCCAGGCCACTTCTTCGACTTCTTGTTCCTACCCCACAACTTCTGGCTTCTGGGGGCATAGCTCCTATGTCCCTCTCACACCTGCTTTCCTCTTACAAAAATCCCTGTGATTGTGCCAGGGATTTAGTTCAGTGGTTCCAGTGCCTGCCTTGCAAGTGCAAGGTCCTGGGTTTGATTCCCCGGTAACCACATACAACAATGCTGGTGGCTCACGCCCACCAGCAATCACATAACACATACCACAGGAGGCAGAGGCAGGAGGACTGCTGTGAGTTGGAGGCTCACTTGGGCTACATAGTGATTCAGGGCCAGCCTGAACTACAAAGCAAGACCTTAGCTCAAAAAAATTTTTTTAAAAATCCCAGTGATTATATCCCACCCATCTGGGTGATTTCCAAACTGCTGGGTGTATTCACGAGCTCTGTCAAGTAAGGGAAGGGTCAAAGGCTCCTGGGATGAGGACCTGGGTGCATGTGGGCAGCTATCAGCCTATGACACCAAAAGCTGTTAGAGGGCTCCTACCTTCCTGCTTCTCTGGCAGCTGGGAGGAAAAGGCCAGGGACTTCCTCTCCTGGGCTTGGCAGGGCCCTTCCTAACCTTGATAAGATCTGAGTATCCCCAAGGTTCCCCTTCTAACCAGAGAAATTCACTGAAGTGTTTCCGTAAAAGTCAGGCGATGAGCCAGTATCTATGTGCTGGTGAGAGGTGTGGGCCGGGCCAGGCCAGAGGCCTTTGCTGCCCGCCCTGGGCAGTGGGTGCACATGATAGGCGAGCTCATGGCAACCAGCTCACAGCCAAGAGGAACGCACAGGAGGTCTGAAGCCTGTGCAGGAGGCCACAGTCGAGTGAGGGCTGCTGGGCCACACGTGGGTTCCAGCTGTGGTTCAGCAAAGGCTGGCCTGGCCCCTCCGGCCCACAGATGACAGTGACTGGGAGTGACCCCGCGGTCATGGACAGTACAGCAGAGGGAAGTGTTCACCAAACTCCCAGACACTGGGCTTTTCCTTTGTGATGTGGAGCAGGGGCAGGGTGGTGGCCGAGCAGGAGGCAGGGACTTTCTTGCTACCTCTTTTCCATGTTCTGCATCTGCAAACTGAGGGAGGTGAAACTGGCCAGCAGATCGGTCACTTCATCCACCTGTGGGACAGAATCCAGGCTGTTCCAAGAGCCAGGGCATTCCCACCACAGTCATAGGATGCAGGCATCACCCCTCCCCGGGGGGACATGGGGGAGGGCTGTGTCTGACTAGGGGACAGTTGACACCAGTGGGCGGGGCCACGGCAGCCTGGGGGGTCATGCAAGGAGGCACAAACGCAGCCTTTTCTGCTGGCTCATCCGGCTGAGCAGGTCAGGGCTGGCCTGGCCTGAGGCTCACCTGCTCCTTGGTGCTGGTCATCTGGAGGCGGGTACAGAGGTCGTCCAGCCGCTCCCGCTGCTCATGCCGCCCCAGGCGCTCCAGGTACTCCCGCAGCATGTGGATGATCTGGAGGAAGAGGGGTGCTGAGTCACCTGGGGCCTGGTGGGATGCATGGGGGGGATGGGCACAGGGGAGCGGGCACCTTGCTCAGGGCCCAAGGCAGCACAGCTGTAGTTGCTGGACTCCAACCTCTGCTCACCTGCTTCACCTCCAGCCGCACGGCCTCCAGGCACTGGGAGTGGCCCTCCTGCAGGATGTTCAGCTTGGACTTGGCCAGGTGCAGGGGTGTGCGGCCCGCTCGGTCCAGGGCATCCACGCGGGCCCCTGTGGGCACAGGCAGGGGTTAGCACGCTGGGGATGAGGGTGAGCTGGGGGAGGGGAGAGGGACCACATACCTCCTCGCAGCAGTGTGGTGATGACAGGGACATGGTTGGTGCAGGCCGCTGAGGAGGAAGAACGGGACTCAGAGTCCAGGCGCAGTGGGAGGAAGGAGCAGGGTTGTGCTTCCTGGAGTGCCAGGGGCAACCAATGCCTCCCAAGAAGGTCACTGTCACTGTCTTACCCACTCCCTTTACAACCGGGGAAACAAGTCTGAGGGGAACCTGCCTCACTCTAAACCACACATGTGTGCCGGAGGCAAGGCTGGAATGGCTAATGGCCTCACTGTCACACCCCCTGGCAGGGGGGCTGTAAAGCTCATCTGGTTGTAAATTGTGGTGCAGAGGGTGACTGGGTGTCCATGGGACACAGGAAAATGGGAGACCTAGGCTCCCATCTACTATGACTGCCAATGCTGCAGGGTCCTGGAGACCTCCGGGCACTCACCCAGGTGCAGCGGTGTGTTCCCCAGCCCGTCGCGCTGGTTGGGGTCGGCCCCGTGGTCCAGGAGCAGCTGCACTGGAAACAGAGACGCCGGAAGGCACCATCAGCTGCGGCCTTCGGTGGACCGTAGCCCCATCTAGCCGGAGGCTCGCTCAGTGCAGGTGCTGACCGCCAAGATGGTGCTGTGTGTACTGTGCATTCACTCACCTCTCAATAGGGCTCTTGTGCCCGACCCTGAGACCAGGAGCAGTGTACCCTGCACCAGCTTTCCCCAAGATGCAGCCCCTTGGGCATCCCGAGGCTGTACCGCCCACTGCTTACAGTGGACAGATGCCACAAGCCCACCCTACGCCAACCCCTCCCAGAACTCACCGATCTGGTCATTGCCATTGCAGGAGGCAAAGTGGAGAGCAGTGCGGCCCTTGTCGTCTGCTGCACAGGGGTCCACGCCATCGTCCAGCAGCCGCTGCACTGACAGCACCAAGGAGGGAGGGAGGGAGGTGAGGAAGGCCCCAGATGCTGCCCCCATGGGCACTGCCATGACAAGGGACTTGTTCTTCTGAGGGTACAACTGAGGACTATAGATTTTAAGCGCTCAAACTAGTCCAGAGTACCAGTGCTCAGGACGCTGAGGTAGGAGAATCACTGTGATTTCAATACCATCCTAGGCTCTACAGTGAACTCAAAGGTCGCCTGGGCTACACAGCAAGACCCTGTCTCAAAAAATCAAAAAGGAAAAAAGAAAAAGAAGAAAGACTGTCCTGCCACATACTCTGGGCCCCTCCCTCTATATCAGCTTGGGTTCACATCTGTTCCTGCTTCACACAGCTGCCCTGCTATGGGCTACTGCTGATTTGGAGGGGCAGCTCCCTGGGTTCTAAAGACATGCAGACTAAGCCCCAGGCTAAGCTACAAAAAAAATAAAGTTCAGTGCTATGGGTGTACATCCAGGGGACCTGGGTCTGGGTCTCTGCAAATAGGCAGAACCTGCAGCTGGTCCTCAGGCTGCTGTGATGAGAGTAATGGATGTGAAATTCCTCTTCTGCAGTCTGCAGGCATCATAACGGGAGGTGTTACACCTAAAGTCTGCAGTTAGCTGAAGGGGGAAATTGCTGCCAAACGTCATTCAGCAGTATCTCTCCTCCAGCAAACCTCTTGGGGAGTAGCTTTCAGCCCAAGTCTCCCAGCCCAAGTTTCTCCTCCAACAAACCTCTCGGGGAGCATCTTCAGCCCAAGTCCCAGTCACTTACTTCCCCTCTTGC
Source organism: Petromus typicus (assembly GCA_004026965.1). NCBI lineage: Eukaryota > Metazoa > Chordata > Mammalia > Rodentia > Petromuridae > Petromus > Petromus typicus. Next base: position 6,513 of record PVIR01016256.1, on the reverse strand, counting down.
TGTCCAGTCCAGCTTGGCAGAGTCAGCCCTCCTTACCCTAGAAGCACAACCAGGCTCCGGCACCTGACGGCTCACCACAATAGCCATCATGTCCCATTCACAGAGCAGGAGACTTGGACCACTTTAGCCCAAGTAACAGGAGCAACTGGGCTGCAAACCAGGGTTTTTCTTGATTTTTTTTTTTCTTGAGATAGTCTCACTGTGCATTGTGGGCTGGCCTAGAACTGTAGTGATCCTCCTCCCTCAGCCTCCTGAGGAAGAGATTCCCACTGTGCGCTGCCATGGCCGGCTTAAACCTGGGTTGTTCTGTTCCTGAAAAGGCACCTCTCAACCGAACGTATCACTTCAGTGTTTTGTGTCTTACTTGTTGCTTTGGAAATGGTATCACCGTATAGTCTTCTTATTTTTATTTATTTATTTTTTTTAAGGTTTTTTGAGACAGTGTCTCGCTTTGTGGTTCAGGCTGGCCCTGAGCTCAGCCTCAAACTCACATCACAGCAATCCTCCTGCCTCTGCCTCCCAAGTGCTGGGATTACAGGCATGAGCCACCACACCCGGCACTGGTATGTGGTATTGGTTGCCGCTGGGGTGAGTCTCCACACCCAGTACTGTTATGTGGTTACCGGGGATTGAACCCGGGTCCTTGCGCTTGCAAGACAGGTGCCAGAACCACTGAGCTATATCCCCGGCCCCGTATAGTCTTCTTATCCAGCTGTTGTAGGTTTTTCCCTTTTTGTATTAACCACAGTGAGTAAGGCCGGCTCAGTCAGGGTCACTGATGGGGTGAAGAAGTGGATGGGGCAGGGGACGCTGGAGAGCGAAGGCGAAGCGAGAGCTCTGCATCACTGCAGGGCCCACAAGGACATTTGCTGAGAAAGAACAGAGCAAAACGGTCCACTCTGCTTCTGTGATTTGTGCAATTAGATCTTGTGGAGAAAGTGCTTTAGCAGCCTCTATCAGGAGCCATCAAAATATCTTGTCCCTACCCTTTGATGTGACAATTCCATACCTGGAAATCATCTTGAAAATGAAAATGAATGACACTGACTCTCAGTGTGTGCCTTTTGCAGGCCTCGTGTGCTCCCATTAAAAGGTGTGGCTCTGGGGCCAGGGGCTTGCTCAGCAGGAGATGGAGCACCTGCACACACAAGGCCTTGGTTTCGATCCCCAGCACACACACAAAATCATAGTTTAAATTGGGGAATCCAACTACAAAGTGATTCAGGGTCTATTCCAAGACAAGGTCTTATACTATGTACTCAGGCTAACCTTGATTCCTGGGCTCAAGTGATCCTCCTGTCTCAGCCTCCCAAACAGCTGGGTTTACAGGTATATATCACTGGCCTGACTTTTTTTTTTTTTGCAAGGTACTAGGGATCAAACTCAGGACCTTGAGCTTGCAAGGTAAGCGTGGTGCTTTGGGCTCAATCCCTGACTCTGGCTTTGATTTTTTATTTTGACCTTGTAAATTTAGAAGATTTTTTTTTTAAGTATCAGAAGAATCATACAACTGTATATTCATTCTGTAAATAGGAAAATGATGACTCTGTCTTGGAAAAATGGTTACATAGACTATATAAATGTTCACAATATACAAAATATTATGTGGCCTATAGCAGTTTATAAGTCCACAAAGAAAATTCAAAAAATAAGTAAATAAAACAAAACAAAACAGAGAGATGGCAAAGTGGGAAGGACTTAGCCTACTGCTGCTGAATTGAATGTGAGGGGCTGCTTGGAAAGCTGAGGAAGTAGTCTCCCCTCGTCCCCTGAAATGAAAGCCCATCCAACGTGGGGTGGGGTGTCAGGGAGACCTGCATGGGCTTTTGACCTACAGAACAGAATGGCTGTACTCATGACATCTGGGGTAATGTGTGAAAGCGGCTAGAGAACATTAACAACCACTTTTCCCTGACTCACAGGAAGCATTAAGTCCGTGGATGAAATTACTTTTTTTTTTTTTTGTCCTAGAAGCTGTCTCTGTCCCTGTGATGCTGCTAGTGCCCCACCAGGAGAGCAGTAACAGCAGAAAACCAGCCCAAGTGTCCTGTGAGGTGCTCCAGCTGGCCTCTCTGAGGCTGATAAGTAAACAAATTCAAGAGCCACTTGACTGGCAGCCACAGTATCATCAAGCAGCCGGACACAGTGAAAGATCACTGGGCAGCGAGAGCAGGTGTTCATCTTCCAGTACTGGGGACTGAACTCATGACCTTGCTCTTGCAAGGTAGGTGGTGGTACCACTGAGCTAATTGCCCAGCACAATTTTTCTTTCTTCTTTTTTCTTTTGTGGTATCTGGGATTGAACTCACAACCCTATGCTTGCAAGGCAGGAGTGTTCCAAGCACATGTTCCTTCTGGGGAAGGATCCCCAGAGAGGTCACAGCCTGAGGCTTTGGGGGACTGGAGCACAGGCCCTGAGCAGCTGGGCCCGAATCACCTCTGCAAGATGACTGCAGAGCCAGTGCCATTGCTGTGAGCCGCACGGAGTGGGAGCTGGCAGACTGTGCAGGGTTGGTCACCGGATCCCGCATCTGCCCGCCTGCCATCCTGGAGCTGGGCCCCTGCACACTCACCTGTTTCTATATCGTTGGCATTGGCAGAGTCCCTCAGCCTCTTCAGAGCTGGGAAGAGAATAAGAGATGCTATCTGTTTCTGGTTTTGTTTTTTTCTAAAAAAAAGAAATCACCCCGATGAAAGGGACAGTGCGCATGGCTTCCAAGTCTTCCTCAGTCACCCACCCTTCGGGGACCAAGCACTAAGGGAAATGAAGGTGCTGAGACACAAGACGAGAAGAAACTTGAACTCCTGGAAAAAGGAGAAACTTAATCCAGGTCACAACTAGAACGAAGGCCACTTTTTATAGCAAATCTGAATTTCTGGAGCCAGATCTTATTTCTGCCACTTGTAGTAGCCAGTGACCTTGAGACCAGAGAGTTTAACACCGTTAGGCCTCAGACTGTCATCTGTAAAACCAGACTGGGTTATTCTACCAGTACTTTGTTGTTGCAAAGACAGAATGAGATGATTTACCTGTGAGCTGATCACACCAATAATCTTTTCACCTCCAAAACAGGTGATTCTCAAATGACTTTTACCTAAATTTGGTAATTCCTAAGCAGAAACTCCCCCCCACGATACAACCTCTATACGAAAGCTAATAGAAAGCAATGTTTTTAGCCTGGTAATGGCTGCAGTTCCAGCACTCTGGGAGAGTGAGGCTGGAGGATTGCAAATATGACTCTAGTTTGGGCAACTAGTGATTTAATGAGAACCTGTTTTAAAAAAAGGACCAGGGATGTAGCTCAGTGCAAAGGCCCTGGTTTCAATTCTCAGTACTACACACCAAAAAGCAATACCTTTGTCATCCAACAAACAGTTAAAAAATTGCAAGTCAGATGTAACAGTTCGTTCCATTCATGTAGCCTTTATGGAGCACTTTTACTCTCTCCTTTCATCTTCGGTCACTAAGACTTGGGTGAATCATAGCTAGTCTGAGAAGCGACCCTAAAGTTCCCATTTTGATTTCTTTGCACCTCCCTCCCTTTCCATGGCATCCATTATATGTGGAAGATAATACAGTAGCAAGAGGCTTTTCTGTGCTCTGATACTGGCAAAACAACTTTCTAGGTAGCCTCTGTGGTAAGACAGTCTCTGAGTCTGTTTATTTTGTTTGTTTTTGACACAGGGTCTAGCTTTGTAGTTCAGGCTGGCCCTGAGCTCAGCCTTGAACTTACAGCAATCCTCCTGCCTCTGCCTCCTGAGTGCTGGGATTACATACGTGAGCCATCACGCCTGGCACTGTGGTGTGTGGTACTGATTACTGCTGGGCGTGAGTCTTCATGGCCCGGCATTGTTGTATGTGGTTACTGGGGATAGAACTCCAGCCCTTGAACTTGCAATACAGTCCCAGAACTACTGAGCTAAAACCCGGTCCTAAGTCTGTTTATTCTTCAATAAAATGGAAACAATTACTACATCTCTGAATTCTTTTTTTTTGAGACAGGGTCTCATTTGTAGTTCAGGCTGGCCCTGAGCTCAGCCTTAAACTCACATCACAGCGATCCTCCTGCCTCTGCCTCCCAGTGCTGGGATTACAGGCGTGAGCCACCATGCCCAGCACAGTGGTGTGTGGTATTGATTGCTGCTGGGAGTGAGTCTCCACGCCCAGTATTGTATGCGGATACGGGATCAAACCCGGGCCCTTGCACTTGCAAGACAGGCGCTGGAACCACTGAGCTAAATCCCCGGCCCATTTCTGAGCTCTTGTGAGGATTACAGACGATCCTGTGTCTGAAGTCAGGGATCTGATCAAGAGGTCAAATGGTAATCACTAGCTGTGTGATGGCACACACCTGTAACCTAGTACTCTGGAGGCTGAGGCAGGATTGTCTCGAGCATGAGTTACACAGTGAATGTCTGGCCAGTCTGCATTATATAATGAGGGCATCTTGTTTCAAAAACCACAAGACAACAACAAAAAAGTGAAATATTGTAATCACTAGACTAGGTGACAACGATGCAGGCAGGCATTTGCTTCTGCATCAATTTTCTCTGTACTAAATTCTGCACAAGCTGTATACCGATTTCTGATCACAATGTTTGTTATTTCTCATAATAAAAGTCAGAGCAAACAAAAACAAGATCAAAAAAATATCCAAGAGTTTTTAGCACATAACAAATACATAATAGCAACTATGCCTTTCACTTTTGCAAATGGGAAGGGGACGGAGGAGGGGGAAAGACTCAGAAAGAATAACCACGTTTTAAGGACAGGTTCTAACTCCCCAGGAGGAATGCAATCATGATGGACTGCATGCAAGTACAGTACTGAAAGCATCTATAAAAAAAATAGCTGAGCATTCAATACCTTACTTAACTCTTACAACATTCCCCTAAGGCAGGTACTGCACCTATTTTACAGATGAACAACTAAGCCTCAAAGGACAGAGTTTGCCTATAGGCTAAGTGTCTTAGAGAAGTCCAGTCAAGGACTCTGCATTTAAACAAGTTGGTACAACTACTTGGCTATGGACTCTGGCCTTCCCGCTCTCACAACCTCATATTATCTAGTAAAAAACACCGCAGTTAGGGAAAGTTTCTACTCACGAATTACCAAGAGAGAAAAGCCTGAAATAACTGGCTTTGAACAGGAAGACTTAAAAAAAAAATTCACAGACCTTAGCAACTATAATAGTAATTATTACCACTGGAGGGAGACACAAGGATCACTCCAGAGGACCCAGGTAAGGACGCGGGTAAGGGAGCTGGGCCGAACCCCCGAGGTCCCCGCGACCAGTGCGGGCCGCTCACCGTGCACCTCTTTGCCCGTCGGCCCGAGCCGGCGATGAGGCCTGGCCGCACGCCTGATCCGCCCGGCGGGGATCTTGCAGCGCAGCTCGTCGCGCGGCTCGGCGTCCTGCTGCCACAAGACATGGAGGTAGCGCAGCGGGGACTGGGCCCCTCCAGATGCCCGGCCCGGCAGACCCGCGGCGCCACTCAACGCGGACGCAAAATCGGCGAAGGAGAAGAGGCCCTCAGCTTCCGTGAGAGGCTCAGGCGCCACCGCGCACTCGCCATCCGAGCTGGAGCGGCCCGAGCGCGACTCCTCGTCCGCGCCCCCGGCGGCGGCTGCCATGGCAACGTCTCCGCGTGGGCCGGGCCGCCTGAGCCTCGTTCCCGACAGACCAACGGACCCACTTTTCTCCTCTCTAAGTCTCACTGTCAACGAGCAAGCAAGCGGGCGGGCCGGGGCTGCAACCACGGCAACCGAGCGATGGGCGGGCTCGTAAATTGAGCTGGAGCGTTAGGACCAATAGAACCACTCTAGTCTGCACCCTATAGCCAATCTGAAAAGAAGAGTATACTACAAGCAAAACAATTGGACAGCCTTTTCAGCAGTGTGACTGACAGACATAGCAACCAATCAGCCATTGGAATTCCCAATGCCTCGCCCTATTTCTAGCTACCGGAACCAATAAAACAGCTGAGTTTTAAGACCTTCCTCTTTCCTTTTCTCTCGTCGGATCATGGGAAAGACAACTGACAGGTACTCACGCCAATCACATTAAGATGATCTACGACCAATCAGGAAGGAAAGTGAAAAAGTCACACAACGTGTGACTATAGGTGTGTTTTAATTCAATGAATGGAAAGAAATTAACTTCCCACAACATACACAATGTAAATAGGAAATGGACAACATATTAAAATTGGAGCTATTACTACGAACTATGAGATAATAGCTTCCAAGTGCAATAGCTTTTCTTTCGTCAAGGTTTTCTTGGTATACCTGGCGATGATCACTGTTTTTTAGGTTTTTTTGAGACAGGGTCTCGCTTTGTGGTTCAGGCTGGCCCTGAGCTCAGCCTCAAACTCACATCACAATCCTCCTGCCTCTGCCTCCCGAGTGCTGGGATTACAGGCGTGAGCCACCACGCCCGGCACTGTGGTATGTGGTACTGATTGCTGCTGGGTGTGGGTCTCCACACCCAGTATTGTTATGTGGTTACCGGG
>PVIR01016255.1:0-37080 GCA_004026965.1 Petromus typicus | reverse complement strand
AATAATACTGGGTGTGGAGACCCACACCCAGCAGCAACCAGTACCACATACCACAGTGCCGGGCGTGGTGGCTCACGCCTGTAATCCCAGCACTCGGGAGGCAGAGGCAGGAGGATTGTGATGTGAGTTTGAGGCTGAGCTCAGGGCCAGCCTGAACCACAAAGCGAGACCCTGTCTCAAAAAACCTAAAAAAAAAAAATAGAGGCTTCTGATTCTCAACATTAATCCCACCTAATTTAAAAAATTTCATTGCAGAGCCATGGATATAGCTCAGTGGTTACAGTGCCTGCTTGGCAACCGTAGTCCCAAATTCAATCCCCGGTACCACAAAAAAAAAAAAAAAAAAAAAAATTTGCACCCAGCAGTATAATCTTCTGCACCTTACACAAGCATATAAGGATAGCATGCAGAGAATACTTAATTATTGTAAAAAAAAAAAATCATACAACTTTATACAAACCAAATGGACTGTGTAAGAACAAAGGAAAGGTCTTGGCAGGATGGTGGTTTTTCAAACCTGGAGATGTTATCTGGAAAGCATACACAAGTGACCTTCCAGGAACCCAAATGGATCTGCAACCTGCTTAGCACTTTCATCTAGGGGCATAGGTGCAGTGCCATCGCCTTTCTAGTCAACCTCATATGGAGCAATTAAGAAAACGTGAGAAGTTACAAAACTGTATAAACAGATCCTATTACAAGAAATACACTATTTTCAATTTTTGAAAATGGAAAAGCCTACAACATTTCTTTACTTTTTTTATAAAACAAATTCCCTCACTGACAGAGTTCTACCTATTCAAATATCCCAAACATGGGCTTTGTTACTACTCCCAACGTCAGACACATGAACAAGTTATCACTTGTCTAACAACCAAAATTTTAATTTTAATTTTGGTAATTTTCTTTTTAAAATTAATTTCTAAATAAAAGCATTCAAACTTTGGTTCTGAGTTCATTTATTAAAACTTTACTTTTCAAAAACATTTACAACATTTTGAGGGCCAGGGATTTAGCTCAGTGGTTCCAGCCCCTGCCTTATAAGTACAAGATCCTGAGTTCTATCCCCAGTACCAAAAAAACCTTCCTATGTTAATTTTCCTTTTTAAAAAGGTTTAGATCACTTTATTTTTTGAGACAGGGTCTCATTGTGTAGTTTAGACTGGCCTTGAACCCATTATGTAGCCCAGGCTCTCCCAAACTTGAGGTGATTCTCCTGCCTCAGGCTTTCAGAGTGCTGGGTTACAGGTGTGCACCCAACACCAAGAAACATGTTTAAAAGCATATTCTATAGTCACAGGAATAAAAAATGTTTCTAATGGAGGTGGGGACAAGATTATTTTGCTGATTCATGTATTCACAGTATCACATTCCATTCTGAAGGTCTGTTAATTTTGTTGATTAACTCAGCAAGAGTTATAACTAGATGGATATGTTTTGGGCTCCTAGGTCACCCAATTTACGACTGGTAAATCAAGCCTAGGTAAATACATGTAAACGATATTTTTGCTTTTTTTTTTGAGACAGGATCTTGCTTTATAGTTCAGGCTGGCCCCGAACTCATTATGTAGCCCAGGCCAGCCTCAAACTCACAGTAATCCTCCTCCCTCTGCCTCCCCAGTACTGGGATTATGGGCATGAGTCACCATGCCAAGCCGATGCGGGAACCACTGAGCTAAATCCCTGGCCTTTGCTCTTTTTTTTAAAGACAGTCTTGCTATACAGTCCAGACTGGCCTTGAATCGCCATGTAGCTGAGGTTAGCCTCAAACTTGTGGTGATCTTCCTGCTGCTGCCTCTCAGATGCAGGGATTACAGGCATGCACCACCACAACTGGCTATTTTTGCTGTTTAAAGCAGACACTGACCTAGAACTACAGGACTCAATCCAAATTCCTATCATCTTCTGGTCAGGATAGTCCTAAAATGTGTCTAAAAGTAATTACATGAACAAGGATTTAGCTCAGTGGTTCTAGCATCTTCCTGGCAAGCACAAGGTCCCGAGTTCAATCCCTGGTACCACACATCACAATACAGGGCATGATGACTCACACCGTAGGCCCAGCACTGATAGCCACATACCACAATGTGGGATAGCCACATACCACAATGTGGGGCATGGTGGCTCAGGCCTGTAATCCGAGCACTTGGAAGGCAGAGGCAAGAGGAATGTTGTAAGTTCAAAGCTTGCCTGGGCCATATAGTGAGTTGAGGGCCAGCCTGAACTACAAAGCAAGTGGCTATCTCAAAATAAATAAAATAAAAGCAGTTACAGCTACACATGGTGGTACACATCTGTAATCCCAGCACTTACGAGGCTGAGGTAGGAGGATCACCACAAGTTTGAAGCCAGCCTCAGCTACATTAGTAAATTCCAGACCGCATCAACTAAATAGTAAGACTCGGTCTCAAAAAACAAACAAACAAAAAAAGCACTTATAAGTAGGAACTAGATTTCTTTTGAGGGAGATACAAATGTTCTAAAAGTGACTGTGACAGTGGTTGTATAACTGTGAAAATACTAAAGAAAACCACAAAACACACACTATATATTGGTGAAATACAGTAAAGGTATTTTTAACAATTCTTCTTTAGAGGGAGTGGTGCATGCTTATAATCCCAGCAGTTTGGGTGGCTGAAGCAGGAGGATTTTAAAATCAAGGCCAGGTTGGCCAATTTAGGAAGACTACTGCTCCAACTAAATGAAAAAGCCCAGGATGTAGCTGCAGCTGCTTGGCAACCACAGGGTCTTGAGTTTGATCCTTAGTTATCACAAAAAAAAAAAAAAAAAGAGCCAGGCGTGGTGGCTCATACCTGTAATCCGAGCACTCAGGAGGCAGAGACAAGTGGATTGCAGTGAGTTCCATGTCAGCCTGGGCCACACAGTGAGTTCACAGGGCCAGCCTGAACTACGAAGCGCGACACTGTCTCAAAAGGGGGAGAGGGGATAGAGCTCAGTGATAAAACACTTGCCTAGCATGTACATGGCCCTGAGTTTAATCCCAGTACCAGAAAGAATACTTCTCCCTGTGTCAAAGATTTAAAGTGGCCAGAGAACAATCACAAACAGCAAATTACTGTATGACTAAAGACAGCAGCCAAGCCAGGGATGGGGGTGCACATCTGTAATCCCAGTACTCAAGAGGCTGAAGCAGAAGGCCTGGCTCAAGTTTGGGACAGCCTGGGCTACATAGTGAGTTCAAGGCCAGCCTAAACAGGCTGGAATGGGCATAAATAAGCTCTAAATCACTAATACTTCTAGCATAAAATGGAATGTACATTTAAATTCTTCCTGTTCTCCATGAGTAGAACCAATAGGGCCCCTCAAAAATATTAAACGTGGCCAGGGATTTAGCGCAGTACTTCCCGTGCCTACCTCACAAGTGCAAGATCCTGAGTTCAATTTGCAGTACCAAAAGAAAAAGAACAAAGATACAGTTTGATACTTTGCTTGTAAAAAATGAAAAGATCAAACTAGTGACCTTAGGAAGTTAAACTGAAAATGTCTATTATGCCATCTGGGGTTTAATTTAAATCTCTCACTTTTGGATACTGCTAAAGAAATCTATGGAATCTCCCCAACTACCACCAAACGTCAGATGACAGGAGGTAGTATAAAAAGTTATTAAAGGAGCCAGGGATTTAGCTCAGTGGTTCAGGCACCAGCCTTGCAAGTGCAAGGGCCCAGTTGATCCTAGGTAACCACATGCAACAATACTGGGTGTGGAGACTTACACCCACCACCAGCAATCAGAACCACATACCACAGTGCTGGGCATGGTGGTTCACGCCTGTAATCCCAGCACTCGGGAGGCAGAGGCAGGAGGACTGCTGTGAGTTCAAGGCTGAACTCAGGGCCAGTCTGAACGACAAAAAGCGAGACCCAGTCTCAAAAAAAAAAGTTATTCAAGCCATCAAATATATGAAACTTAGGAAATTCAAAAAGTATTTATGGAGCAGCCAATTATTTTTTTGCCTATAGTTATATATACCCCTAAAATTAAATGAACCTTCTCCAAATACCACAATGTGATATGTGAAATATCATTTGTCTTTAGACATCTAAATATGTGGAGAAAATTAAAATTTGTATTTTAAAAGTAACAAAGCCAGACACAAGATTAACTATAAATTTTAAAATGTCTCACTTTAGAAAGCTTGGTTGTCTTATATACTTGACACAATCTGAAACAAAGTTTTATTTCTCTGCTTAAGCTTTATTTGAATATGTTTATTCTGACTTAAAATTTTCATCCTATTTACCCTATGTTTTCACAAGCTCCAATGTTCCCACATACAAAGTTAATGTCAACAGCCACCATGCTAAGCCATGCAGTTTAGGACTCTCACTCAGAAAGAGCCTACGAACTGAAACTAAGTATCATTAATGAAAGATACAAAGATAAGAACAAGAAACACATGCTTTATAATACTCTCTCTCACATACTAATAAGTTAAATACCAAAATCCCCAATTCCCTATTTAATATAGCCCACTCTTATTCCAAAACTTAAAAGAACAAAACCCACCCAAGAAACACAAGTATTATAAAGCAGTCACCATAAAAAAATTTTTCTGGGAAGGTCTGCTGTTTGTTTTGTTGCTATATTTCAACTATATGAAACCACTTGTGCACCGTTGGCTTTCCTAAAACAAAACAGTTTCTAAAACAATGACTGTTTACATCTCTTAAGCTTGTTTCAAAAAGACCCTGAAACCTAACAACCCCCTCAAGGGCTACAACTTCTTGAAAGATTACCCTTTTAGTGGTTATATCAACAGCAAATACTCCTACAACTCTTTCCATTTGGTACAGTAGTTTGTTAAACAAAGGAGGACGCAAGCCCCCTATACACAAAGGAGAGCTCCAAAACAGAGCGTTGGTTATGTAGGTAGATTATTTGTTCCTCTTCTACTCCCTTCCTCAGACTGTAGTATATTCTCAATACAAAATGGTGGCCATCATGTATGTCTGTCTGATACTCAGTGGTTAAAGCAATATAATCGCACATTTTATAGAGTGCCATTAGTGTGCTAGTCTACGTGAGGAAATGGGTAGCCAACCCTAACCACAGCAACACTATCATTTTGTGAAAAGGGGTCGATGAATAGCAAATAAGATAAGGGAATTTACCCTGGCTCTACTAGACCACAATACCAACATGGAGGACAACTCCCAAGAACCTAACTCCTCACATTTTATTTACTAACAACTTATCAAATTTGCCTAATTTCTGAAGGTCCCATTAAGGCAAATGTCCAATATTCATATTCGACTTTCCTAGCATCTTACATAATGCTAAATTGCTAAATGTCTGAAACGACCTATTATTCAAAAATTAAAACCTTGGCTCTAACCGGACCGGGTATAACTTCTGCAGGCCTCTTTACACTCTAAAAGCAATGTACTGCGCTTCTCTTAAAGCAACAATAACCATCCTTGTTCACTATACCAGAAAAAACCAGAAGGACCTATTTTCAAAACATTCCCCCCCCCCCCGTACTAGCTGGCCACTTATTTCATCTCTTATTTGCCAACTTGTCCAAGAAAAACTCAAGTATGGTGCCTTGTTTTTAATTGTGGGGGAAGAGGGAGGGGAGGGGAGGGAGGACAAGGAGGACTTATTCCAAGATGTCCCTTTAAAAGAGCTTCCCCAAACCGAGCGATAAGCGAACCCCAGCAACTCCGGGGATCCTTACAAAGAGCAAGTTGAAGGGGAAGGGAGGGTGGGGGCGGGGCCTGGGGGAGGGGAGGAGGCGGTTAAACCCCCTCAACCGCCCGGCCCAGTCCAACCGTCCTTCTGGCCGCCTCGGACCCGGGCCCTCTCGCGGGTGGGCGCGGGCGCAGCGGGGTCCGCTCCCCGCACGGGCGGGGCGGGGCGGGGCGGGGCGGCGAGCCGGGCGGGCCCCAGAGCGCGGGCGACACCGCCCCCCGGCCCGGCCCGGCCGAGGGCCTGACAGGGCGCCGCGCGTCGGCTCCGGAGGCCGGCCCGGCGCTCGCCAAACCCTCCGAGATCCCGGCCGCGACGCCGCCCACACCTCAGCCTGCCGCCCGGCTGCTGCCCCGGTGCCCCCGGTGCCCCTCGACGCTCGCGTGCCCAGAACACGTCCGCTCCAGGCCCGGCCCAGGCTCCTCCCCGCCCCGGGCAGCGCCCACCGCCCCTCCGCGACCCCGGCCCGGGGGGGCACCTGGAGGACCGGGGCGCACGGAGTGGGGGCGCCCGGTCCGGAGGGTGGGGCGTCCAGGTGAGGCCCGCTGCGGGCCGCCGCCGCCGCCACCACACAAAGGACCAGGGGCTCCCGCCGCCATATTGAAAACTTTCCTCCGCACACGACAACTCGCGAGTCCCCCGCCCCCACCCCGCCCCCGCACCCCGCGACCAGCGAGGACCCGGGACCCGGGGCCCGGCCCGGCCCGGCCCTCGCTCCGCGCCGGGCTCCGGGACTCCCCGCCGGCCCGGCTCCTGCCTCCTTCATCCGGAGCCGAACCCAAGCGGCCGGGGCCCGCGGCGCTCCTCACCTCTCACCCAGCGGAGCCCCGACTGCGACCCCGCGGCCCCACCGCGACGAGGCCCACGGGCGCCCCCGGCCGAGACCCGTCGTCCTCGCTCCCCACCAGAGCGGGACCCGGGATGCTGAGTGACTCACCGGCGGCGGGCGCACCTTACAGATCCCGGTCTGCTCGGCGATGGGCCGGATCTTGTGGATGAATGCGAAGGGGTCCGCGAACTCTTCCCAGCTGGGCTCGAAGACCGGACACTCGGGGGGCGGCAGGAACTCGCCCAGCGGGCCCGGGCCCCCGAGGGGCAGCGCCGGGCGCGGACCCGGGGGCAGCACGGTGGCCGGCTCCATCCCGCGGAGCTGGCGGGAGCGAGGACTGGCTGTGCGGGCCTGGCGCTAGCGACACCGAGTCCGACTTGGACCAGCAACGGCAGCACCTTGGGCTTTTTCCTGCGACGACGTCTTGCCGCTAACCCACGCCGTGTGCCTCCGCCGCCACGGCGAGGAAAAAGAGTCCCACCCCCACCCCCACCCCCACCCACCCCCTGCGCTAAACTCCCCGCCCAGCCCTTGAATCGGGAGGGGCCGGGGCCTTCCGCCTGAGGATGGAGATGATCTTGATGGTTCACTTGAGCCAATATTTATTGACCACTTACTACCTGTCAGAGTCTCTGTCCTCAAGAAGTTGATAATCTGGTAGAGAGGATCAGACCCATAAGGCGATCAATCATGTCAGTACTCTGCCAAGAGAGAAGTAAACACTTCGCACGACCCAAGGGGGCAGAAACATTATGGGAAACAACATAAGAACACCGTGGATGTGAGAAAGCAACAAAAATGATGGTAGCAATCATTTCAACCCGTTTCATGTCCTAGACACCGCTTTGCAATATTAATCATAGGATCTACAGCAACAACTCTGTGTCATGTCACAAGGTTTAAGCAGTTTGCCTCAATCCATAAGACCACCATGTCCTGCTACATATGGTAATGAGGCCTAAATTAAGGTAATGGTGCTACTGCTTAGGAAGAAAGGATGAAAATGTAGGGAATAAAATTAGGACACAGAAGACTGGGAAGCAGCCCTGAAGTACGAGAGGATTCAAGCGCCTGCCATACCTACCTAAGTGCATGGGCCCATCCGCATTGCCTGGACGTTCACCCTGATGACACCAGCCACAGGAAATCACTCGAGGGAAGAGGGTGATGTGTTCCCAGCTGGACATGTGAGCTTGTTACTAGAGGGTCCCAATAAGCTGACGAACAGAAATCTGGAAGTATCGGGAGAGCTTAGCGTAGGCGCTGCATTTGTTCATGTCAGGCCGCTGTGTGTCAGGCATTGTTCTAGGAGCTTTGTGCATCTCAGCTCACCGGTCTCCCCAACAATCCCACAGGACAGGTACGCTGTTATCCCCACTGTGCAGACAGAGCACGCGGAGGAGGCTCAGGCGGGCTAAGTGACTTGAAGAGATATGAATGCATTTGAGGCACTTTTTCTATGAGGAAGAGTGTATATGAGTGTCTAGGTCCAATGAGAGGAGACAGTTCAACACAGAAATGGCCTCTTTTATTCAGAAAGCAGCCCAACTCGCTGACGGACTGTTTCCCAGCATCTCTATAAGGAGAGGTCCATGAAGCCTGCAATCTATTTTCAATTTGAGCAAGAGGAAGTCTCTACACATACAAGGAGAGCAAGAAGACCTCTTCTTAGATAAAATTCCCAGAGGTACTTGGGGTTCACAAAAGTTTAGGATACTTTTTCTTAGCTCTTTCAGAGTTTTAGACCTGGATAAGACTTTTTCTGCTCTCCAGTGCAAATGAGGCTCAAGCAAAGAAGGCAGCTGGTATTTCTATCAGAGAAAAAGAACAGAGACAGCAGAAGATTAACAAAGATTAACATTAGTTCAGGCCTATAATCTTAGAATTGGGGAGGCTGAGGTAGGAGGATCAACATGAGTTCAAAGCCAACCTGGGATACAGTGTGAGTTCAAGACTACCCTGAAGTACAGACCGAAACCCTGTCTCAAGAAACAAAAGACATAGTGATAGAATCTAGGTCAGCGATGGTAAACTTTTACAGGCCAATGGGGAAACTGCTAGCCAGTATTCACTTCTGTATCGCAAAGTAACATTGTAATTAAACTTGAACACTGAGGTTTTGTTGTTTTTGCACAACTGTAATCTTTGTTTATACATGGTGATAGTCAGACCTTAGCTGGGAAGACTTGGATCTTGTGCTGACAGAGGGCTCTGAGTACCCACTGTGGCACGTGTGCCATTTGCTTTGTTACCACAGATCTATGTAGTCAATAAAGAGGAATTTGGGGAAAAGTTTTTAAACTTTAAACTGGGGGGAGAAGACAGTGGGGGTTGAAAAAGCACTGTTGCTCTTTGCCCTTGGCGTCCTGTGCTGTGAGAGTCTAGCTGAGGTGATTTCCTGTCATGCACTTTCAAGATCGGCATCCTGCAAGCCAGGTAACTTTAACTTCCAAAAAAATTCCAAACGTGGGTGAATTGTGCCTGTTATTTCACTGAAGGGCACAGGAAGAACAAGCCTAATAAAGTCTTAGTTCTCAGCTGTGCGCTGGGACTCCCTCTGGCTGCCAACTCACAGGGTCCTCATTCTTCCATTTCCGGTAGCGACTCTGTGATGAGCTGCTATTGCTTCTAGATCTGGCAGCAGCTGCTTGACTCCGAACGAACCCGGTGTGACGTTACGGGAGAAGGCAGCTGCCAGGCCAGTGAAAACCTGGGCACTAAGAGGGCTCTCCGGGAAGTTGACCGCCCGCCCGCCCGCGAAGACGCTTCCTCTTGCCCTTTATGAGTGTGTTTACATGGGCGGAGGGATCCATCCCAGCTGACAGCCACACTGCGCCGGCCCTTCTTTTTTTAAAGAGCCTCGCCGCGGGCGGTGATTGGCCGCGCCCGGGCCGCGTCGCCCTCCGGGGGCGGGGCCCGCTCCGCATTGTCTGGTCCTGGGCCCGCGGGCGCTCAGGAGACCGACCGGGCCACCTGGCCCGGCAGTGTCCGGCCCAGTTCCCCGAGAGCTGGGTGCGAGTCCGGAACAGGGCCGATCTCGGGTCCTGGGGGGAGAAGCAGGGACCCTGCCCTAAGGGAACCGAGCCCTGCTCCTAATGCCACGTCCCCAGGAGCCCCCTCCTTACTCACGACACTCCTCCCCTGTCCGGGCCTGAGTTCCCCAAGCGACCCCCCCTGTGAACAGCTCCAGACCCTTTGGACACATTTCTAGGGACCCCGATTCTCATCCGGCCCACTCAGTCCACGACTTCAACCCCAAACCACCGAACCCGTCCCGGGCCGGAGTCCCAGATCTACAGCTTCGCCTGTGGGTCCGCCCGCCTGCTAAGAAGGCGCCTCCACTCTCCTTCTGGTCTCCCCAGTAGGAAAGACCGCGTTCCGGGGGCCTGAACTGGGGAAACAACCTTCCCCTCCAGTCCGCTGCTTAGGGTCGGGGCCAGAGGATGAGGGGGGCAGCCCAGCTCCCCAGCTGCCCGGGAGGGCGGTGGCGGCGCAGCACGTAGCGCACGTGGCTCCGGCTCCGCCCAGCCCCCGCCCAGTCCCCGCCCCACGCCCACGCCCCGCCCCCCTGGGCTCTAGGTTGGCGGCTTGCGAGCGCCTCGCTCTCCTCCTGCGGTGCCCACTCCAATGCCAATCTTCCTTGCCCTGCCAACCCTCCTATTAACCCCCAGTCTCCTCAGAGCGCCGGCTAGACCTCAGCTTCTCATCTCCAGTTAAACGCCAACATCTCCACTTCCCGCTTCCTCTGCCCTGGAATGTTTGGAGTCAGATGTCCATTGAGGAAACCCAAAACCCGGGGGACTTGTCCCCTTGTTTTATTCATGTTGTTTATTCCCACCACGTCAGGCTGCTGCCCTTGAGCACCACATTTAGAGTTCTCTTTTCTGCCACTGTCTCCCCAGCCCGGAATCCGCCCGCGGCGGTGACGGAGCATCTCCAGCCCGGTACTAGGCGCCGTGGACGGTCCGCGAACAACAAATGGCCTTAAGTTTCTGTAGCGCAAATTGGCGAGAATGGAGCTGGGCAGGGAGAAGAATCTGCTTGCCCGCGCAAGGCAGGAAAGATCTCGCAACAGATCGGAGGGAGGGTTAAAGGAGCCCGCAAGGTGGGCGAACCCTCAGCTGAGAAGACCCGGCCTAGTCCCTTCCCCTGCCTTCATCTTCCTGGGGCCTGGGCTCGTCCGTGAGACTCGGTGCCCCTGTTCTACTTCACTCCCCCACCACACTCCACCACAAGGGTCCCTGCCCTGGCCTGAGAGGAGGGTCTCGGTTTGGGGGGAGGTGCCTGGTAATAGATACCTCTTCCTCTTCCCATCTCGTCTTACTTTCCGGTCCTGTCCTTTCCTCCCCCCATATGCCCCCTCCTCTTGGGGACACTCCCACACACACATACACAAGCCTCTGCCAGAGCCACACCCCCAGCCCCTGCCCTTCTCAGGGCGGAGATTCTCTTCCGCTGACTCGGCTAGGTCCCTGCAGCTCGGTCCTAACTAAGCTTGTGGGGCCCAAACGACTGTGCTTGGGCAGCCCAGGCCCCAGCAAATAGGATGTTCCCACGGTGCAGTCGGCCCGCCCTGGGTTTGGGGTGGCAGAGAAACCCGTACCAGGCCTTCAAGGAGTGTTTCTTCCCCTTCTGGTTGGGCCACTTTAGAAGCTTCCTACTGCCAGCTTCTGAGAGGGAAGCCCAGTGCGGGTCCCTCCCGCAGCTGCCGCACCCTCACTCCGGGCTCCGAGACCAGCTCATGTAGGCTGTTACACACTCGTTCCCATTTTTCTCTTCTGTAGCAGGAAGGGGTGAAATGTGAACAACTGGAAATACTGTACCAACGTGAATAAGAACAGGTCACCGGCCAGCAGTAATTCACGTCTGTTGGTCAGATACCCTCAGCTTTAGGGAGAAACGGTTTATTACGGCTCTTGGGCTCAGAGGTTCTGGCCCCTGGGCAGAATCATCTTGGCAGAATGCCACTGTATAGGAAAAATGCCCACCTCTTGGCAGCCAGGAAAAAGACAAGAGAAGAACGCGAGAAGGAAGTAGGGACGAAACAGATCCTTCTTCAGGTTATGCCCTGGGGACCTACTTCCTCATCCAGCCGTGCCCCACCTCCTAACAGCATCCTCAGCAATGGTGCCTGATGATCTGGTCAACCTTCCAAAGGCCTCCTCTGAACACATCAGCCCTGGGGGGCATTTTCCAACGGTCACAACAGCTTCCTGGACACATTGGCTCTTAGGAAGTACATGATAGGACGCCCACCACTTTTCAGAAGAAAAAGCTGAGGAAGATTCAGCAGTCAAAATCCCACAGAGCCAGGACCAGGATGACGATTCTAGTGCCTGCCTTTCATCTTCCCCAGACACTTCTGTGAGGCTGAGCGGAGAGGACAGAAGCTCTCGCCTCACATCCATGGCCAGCTGCCAGCACTTTACCAACACTGACCTGTCTCCCCTCTAGCCCACAGTAACCCCAGACTCTGCCTGTCATCGCCAGAACTTGTTTACACACCAATAGCTAAAGTCCTATTAGTGGATTGAGACCCAGTGAGTCAATTCTGTGCCCTGTAAGGGACTGTGACCCTCAGTTTAAAAAACAGACTGCTCCAAAGTGAATATTACCCCTCTGCTTTGCTTAGCCTTTAAGATGTTCATAGACACAGTACAAGGGCGACTGTATAAAGATAACTGGAAGAAGATGGGCTTCCACAGGCCCAGGATGGGCCACCTTGATCTTGGCTTTAGCCTCCAGAATTAAGAGAAGATAAATTTCTGTTCTTTTTTTATTTTTTTTCTGGGACAAGGTCTCACTGTGTAGTTCAGACTTGACTCAGGCTAGCCTTGAACTCATGGTAATCCTCTTGCCTCTGCCTCCTGAGTGCTAGGATTACAAGCATGCACCACCATCTCCAGCTAAATTTCTGTTCTTTAAACAAATTTCTTAAAGTAAGTCAGTATCTATCCTCCCCATGGAAATATAGCACATGTATATATAGGATATATACAAAATGGGGTACACACATTCCCCCACCCTACTGGTTCCATTTCACTGGAGAACACTGATGAATTACGGTCAGAGTGAGTTCTCCCACTCATACTCATCTAGTCTTTCTTTCTGAGACAGGGTGTCCTATTCCAGACTGTCCTTGAACTTCTGATCCTTTGGCCTCAGCCTCCCAACGTCCTAGGATTACAAGCACTCACCACCACACTCAGCTCATCCCCACCTAATCTTGCATTTCACCCTGTGTCTTCCTCCGCACCACGGAGACCCCAAAACATTATCTGTGTGATATACGAAGTCAGTGACTGCATCTAGCTCCTCAGTTTCATTGTTCACTATCCCTGTCTACACTCTTCTGCTTCTTTCCCACCTATCTCTGGCCACAGCTCATCAGAGCAAGGTCCCATTGCGCCCATATTTGTAGCACTTATGCCAATCATGTGCCAAGCATAAGACAGGCATCTAGCAGAAGTCTTCACATCTTCTAAAACCTGACTTTGCCAGGCATGGTGGCTCATGCCTGTGATCCAAGTATTCGGGAGGAAGAGGCAGGAGGATTGCTTCAAGTTCAAACCAGACTGGATACATAGTGGGTTCAAGGGCAGCTGGAATGCAGAGTGAGACGACAAGCAAACCACCTGAGTGTTCCCCAGGCCCCTGTGCCACACTCAGTGAGTATTTCCTGAGAAAACACGACCTCTTCCTACCAGCAAATCAGAGTCCCCAAAACCAGTAAGGTAATGAGTCCTTGTGAGCACAGTAAGCATACAAGAGCGGCATCACAAAGGGTGAGCGGGGCGCAGGCTGTGGAGACCTCCACTGGTGCCCCAGTGCTAGCTCACCTCTGCACACCGCTCCTGAGTTCCCATCGCCCCACTGGCGCATTCTCCTTCGGAGCCTCTTCCGGGAGCCCGTGGAACTCAGAGGGCTGAGAGCAGCCCTTCCGAGGCTGGACGGCGACACAACTGGACAGAAAGGGACGGAACTCTGCCTGGGGTGGGGAGACCCTTTAGCTGTTCGGAAAGCCACTGTCTTCAGTGTGCAAGAAATTCTTTCTTTCACATGGACGTTCACATCTGCATCACCTTCAGGACAAAAAGTCTTCGCTGAAAGAAATCTGGTAGGAAAAGTAATCTATAAAATTCTCTCTCTACCCTCCCCAAGTATTGAGGCCAAGGCCTTTGCACTGATCTACATCCCCAGCCCTTTTGGGGTTTTATTTGTTTTTGTTTTTTGAGACAGGGTCTTGCTTTTTTTATAGTTCAGGCTAGCCTTGAGCTCAGCCTTGAACTCACAGTAATCCTCTCACATCTCTGGCTCCAAGTGCTGGGATCACAGGCATGAGCCACCACACCTGGCACTGTGGTGTGTGATTGCTGGTGGGCGTGAGTCACCACACCCAGCACTGTTTTTCTTTTTTCTCTCTCTCTTTTTTTTTTTTTTTTTTGGTTTTTTTGAGACAGGGTCTTGCTTTGTAGTTCAGGCTGGTCCTGAACTCAGCCTCAACTGAGCCTCAGCCTCTGCCTCCCAAGTGCTGGGATTACAGGTGTGAGCCACCACACCCAGCATTGTGGTATGTGGTACTGTTGGCTGGGAGGGACGAGTCACCACGTCCGGCATTGTTATATGTGGTTACCGGGCATTGAACCTGGGCCCTTGTGCTTGCAAGGCAGGTGTAGGATCCACTGAGCTAAATCCCCAGCCCCACTAGCCCTTTTGTTTTATTTGATTGATTGATTGATTGATTGGAGATTGGCAAAGTTGCCCAAGCTGTCCTCAAACTTGCTGTCTTCCTTCCTCAGCCTCCCGGAAGGCTGGGGTTATAGGCATGACCACCAAGCTCAGCCATATATGTTCTTTTTATAACCTTATTAAAAACTCCATGGCTGCAGAAGAGAAAGCATGTAGACTTCTACCAGACCCGAAGCTGGACGGTTCCCTAACTCGGGATCCGAGGAGGCCGCAGCCTCCGCAGCACAGAACTCACGTGTTACACCTGCTTCTCTTCCGTGTGCTGAGTGTGCAGGGAAAGATTCGAGAGCCGGGACAGAGTGCTCCGAAGCCTTTCCTCTGATGTTCAAGAGGTGACCAGGAAGCCTGTTCTCACTGAGAAAGACTCAGGAGAAGCGGAGGGCGGCAGGCAAGCGCTCTGGAGGCGCAGCAGCCTGCATCCCAAGCCCACAGCCAGGACCGTGCAGCTTTACTCTAAGGTAACAGAATCCTGTCCTCACCAAGCCTGTGAGTGAGATAAAGCTGAAATGCTGAGTCTGTTATTTAAAAAAGCAAAGAAGGCAGAAGCTTAGCACAGCACTTAGTAACCTCCAATTTCAGCTAATTTAACAAATAATTTGGGTTTTGTTGAAAATGGTAGAGTGGGCACCATGAGCATCATATTGTTAGGAACTGTCCAGGTCGCTGATGCCCGTCTGGGTGGGGATGACTTTACAAATGCTGAATCTGCAATGAAACCTACCAAGGAAAGCAGCAGAATGTCAAAACAGAAGAGGCCTTACTAGGGAATAAGGCGACATTCCGTCAGGTTCTGGGGTCAGAGGAAGGGCACAATGGGGCATAAGAAAGCAGCAATCATGAGGAGGGATAGGTGTCCGGAGAGGTGCCTGTGGGGCTTTCTCAGGGCAGAAGGAAGTTCTGGGCGTGGACCCTCCACCCCTGGTGTTGACTTCCTGTTGTAGGAGCATCATGTCATATGCACTGGAATGTACCAGCCAGCGCTGCTTCACAGCCTCTGTGGCCATCGCGCTCCTGTGGCTCTTTGTCACCTTGCAGATCCCCAAGGAGGCCAGACACGGCCAGGACATGGTAACCGGGGAAGGCCAAGTGGCAACCTTGCCTGCAGTCGGGAAGCAGGGTGTAGGGTGGGAGTGGTGAGGACAAGTGGGTTCCCCAAAGCACAAGGCTTGCCTTCTTCCTGTACATTGCCACCTGAGAGGTGGAACTGGGGCACAGGAAGAAGCTGAGTTTATCACTCTAGGAAGAGTGATCCATTCCACCTTCTCCCTGCAAAAGCTTGTGAGAAGCCCTTGGGGATAAACACTGTTCTTTTTATGGAAGGATTTCTCTGTTTTGCCTTTGTCGATGTCCCAGGAAACCATTTATGGCAGTAAGAACCCAAGGCCACTGGAAGACTGGCACAGCATCACCCTCAAATACACGCAAAAAGTCAAGAAGAGAAGGAAGAGTGAGTGCCAAGCAGAGGAAGGGGCGGGGCTCTCAGGGAGCGAGGCCATCAGAGGGGTGAGGTAGCCAGGTGTAGAGGCACACATCTGGGAGCCTCGCTTCTTGGCAGGCAGAGGCAGGAGGATCTCAAATTCAAGACCAGCCTGGGCAATTTAGTGACACTCTGTCTCAAAATAAAATAAAAAGGGCTGGAGATATAGCTCAGTGATAGAGCACCACTGGGTTTGATTTCTGGAGGAAAAACGGAAAAAGTAAGAAAATTAAGGAGATGAGGGTAAGGTAACTAGAGGGAGGAGAAAAGGCAGAAGTGAGTTGATCTTGGTAGCAGACACCTGTCATCCTGGAAGACTGTGAACTCCGGGTGAGCCTGGACTGCATAGTAAAACCTTTCTCAAACCAGCCAACAAACAAAAAATGTTTAAAAATGAAAATTCAAAATAAAATGAAAAGATTGAACTGCACAGAGGACTATTTTAATTTGTCAGACAATTCTTTCCCTTCTCCCTAAGATACTTACATCTTATGTAAATATGTGTGAGAAAGGAGGAAAAAGATGAAGTTGTTATACTAAGGTGGAATCAGTATGCTAATCATATATTCTAAAACATGACTGAACATTATAATGTGTTTACTTTCATCTGCAAGATTATACTTGTTTCTATTGGTAAGCAGTGAGGAATAGGACCTTCTGACTTTATGTAACTTTGTATCTGAATCTGCAGTTTGACTGACCTAGGGATGCATGACTATCCATGCGTGCGGCATTTAAGTGAAGAAAAAACAACATTAAAATGAAAGGAGTTGAGGTTCAGGTTGCTTACATGCAAAATTAAGTAGAGGGATTCAAAGAATAAATTCTTTTAAATGCATAATATGAAAAAGGTGGAATTCCTGGAGGGAAGTACCTTGGGATCAGAGCACGGGTCAAAGGCTGCCGTGAGCCCCGCCGCCCCGCCAGGGATACACTGGCCCAATGGCATTTGGAAGAAGCATCATCCAGTTCTCTTGGCTTTATGGCTTCAGACCTGAACTCAGAGCTGAAGGAACTTGCTCAAGATTCCACATTCAGGGCAGAACTGGGGCCAGATGTGAGGGCTGGCTGGGTGTGTTGGCCTGCACCGTCTCTGCACTCTGGGAGACTGAGGCAAGCAGATCACAAGTTTGAGCCTGGCTGTGGACAACCTGGCAATGTAGTGAGAATCTGTCTCAAAATGAGAAAATAAAACATGAGCTGGAGAATGTACCTCAGTGTGCAAAACCTAGGGTTCAGTCCCCCACATTGTAATGGGGGGAGGGTCCTGACTGTTACGGAAAATCCTTTTCTAATACACTCCTTCAAAGAAGTCCTTTGGGAAGGTGAACTATGTAGAAATAAAATAACTAGCTAATACACTCCTTCAAAGAAGTCCTTTGGGAGGATGAACTATGTAGAAATAAAATAACTAGCTAAAATCCCGAGCAACTGCATGATGAGCCTCAAAGTTTGAGATTCAGAGACTCACAGGGACCCGCAGGCTGAGGATCACCCAGCTCAGCATTTCTCAGGCTCCCTCGTGTGCACGGACAAGTCACCTGGTGATGCTGAAATGCAGATTCTGAGGGTGCAGTCCAGACTCTGCATCTAACGAGCTGGCAGACACAGCTGCCCTTGCTGGATGGAGGACCACATCCCTCTGCCACCAAAAACAAGAGACAGCAAAAAGGCGAGGCAGGAAAGAGAGACTCCCCCCCAGGAGTGTCCCATCCACTCATCTTCTTGACGGTCATCAACCCTGCCCTATGCTGACCATTGTCCCTTTTTACCTCTCCTTAGCATGGCTGACAGTGGGGATCTCCGCAGTGTCACGACGGGACCCAAGCAGCCTCTTGTACACATTGACCTCACTGTACAACGAATCCTCCATGGCTGAGCAGAAGCGCCTCACAGTGCTGGTCCACCTGGCAGATTCTAACCTCACCTGGCTCCACGACACCATTGAGCGTATTTCAAGCCTCTTCAGCCCACAGATCCTGGCGAGGCAATTGCTGCTGATCCATGCCCCACCTGCTGCCTACCCTGAGGTGGATGGCAGCCACGGTGCCCGCCGCGGGAAAGGCTACTCTAAGCAGAACGTAGACCATGCCTTCCTGATGAGCTTCGCCACAAAGCTCTCCCATTACTTCCTGTTACTAGAGGACACTGTCTTGTGTGCCCCCCACTTTGTCAGCCACATTTATTCCAGGGTGACTATCCTGGATCCCAGCTCATGGGTGCTGCTGGAGTTCTCCAACGTGAGCTTCAGTGGCAAACTCTTCCATAGCAAGGACCTCCCCATCCTGGCCCACTTCCTCCTTCTCTTCCACCGGGAGAAGCCCCTTGACAGTCTCATCTTCCATTTCCGAACCCTCCTGGTCCAGGAAAACTCAATCTTCTGCCAACCATTCCTCTTCCACCACCAGTCACTCCACCTCAACTCTTCTGTCAAGGAGGATGAAGTAGTTCAGAAAAAGAGCCCTCCCCGGCCTAGCAACCCCCCTGCATACGTCCTCACGGACATGAACAGTTCTGATGCCCACTTCCCCTGGGAGGCCTACACTCTGGATGAGTCGTTCTTCTGGACAAGCAGTGCACGTTCAGGGAACCACTTGACAGTGATCTTGAATCATCCAGCGAGGCTGAGCAGAGTGCAGGTGATGACCGGCACCATCGTGGAAGGAAAGTACGCCCTGGGGAAGGGGCAGGTGCAGCTCGGATATGACCCTCAGGGGATTCCCCAGTACTGTACCAGCTTTGTGCTGCTCGGCTGGCTCGTAGACGGGCAGATGGATCAGGAAATCTTGCGGGAAAGCATGGCATACCCCGTGAGCTGTGTGAAGCTGGTGGTTAAAGACGATCAAGACAGTGGTCTCATGATCAGGCATATCTACCTCTGGGAGAAAAACGACACGAAGGAAGACACAGATCAGAGGTGATGGTGAAATCAGGAAGAGTACAACAAATAAAATTGGGAAGTGGTTTGATTCTAGTCTGGATGCATGACACAGGAAGGTACAAGGGTATAAAAGGCAGAGAGATCTGACTCCTCCTTTGGTGCCGTCAGGGTCAGGGATTAGCCTAGTGGTTCTGGTGCCTGCCTTCCCCACAAACCAAGTTCGATCCTGGTACCAAAAAAAAAGGGCTTGTTCTCAGTGGCACAGCTGCCAGCCTTGCAAGCGCAAGCTCATGAATTTGATTAAGGTCATGAGTTTGATCCCTGGTACTGAGAAAAAAAAATATTAGGAGCCTCTTTCCTTCCTATTCCCACCTACACAAGCAGCTCTGCTGTGATACCCTTTGATGGGAAAAGGCCTGGTCGCTGTAAAAAATTCTTAGATTTCTAGCCAGACAGGCCCTAATACTGTGGAGGGAGGTTGTACGCGCACACATGTGTGTGTGTGTATGCTCGTGTGCATGTGTGTCTCTCTGTGTGTGTATGTGTGTGTGTGTGTGTGTGTGTGTGTGTGTGTGTGCTCACACAGGGATGATATGATGTGGTTCAGGTGTGGCAAGAGAAAGATGAGTGAGGAAATCACGGGCAGTCTTCAGAATTGACATTGTAAGAAGCCAAGAAAAAGATTAGAAAAGAGAAAGTGAACTCTTTGAAGTTCAGGAAAGGAGCAGAAGGACCAGTAGCAAAATAGCTAAATCTTTAAACAGTTCTCTCCTTTTTTCAGCTATAAACTTGGACACAAATAGTTTATAACTCACTTCCTGTTTCATGAGTGATTCAGTTTGTCAGTCCTCCTCGGCCTGGCTTCTTCCTTCACAGCGTCACCAAAACGTTTCCATTTGCAAAGCCCACAAACATCGAAACCCAGTGGCATTTTTCAAATTTCATGCTTGGTTCTGTGAAGCAATACAAAATATTAATTATGTTTTCCTTTCAAAACTGTCTTTTCCCTTGACTTCTCTCATTCACCCATTAATATGTGATTTATTGAGTATCTAAAATGTGCCAGGTACAAACAGCTACATCTTTTTTTTTTTTTTTTGACAGGGTCTCACTTTGTACTTCAGGCTGGCCCTGAACTCACTATGTAGCCCAGGCTAGCATTGAACTTACAGCAATCCTCCTGCCTCTGCCTCCTGGGTGCTGGGATTACAGGTGGGGGCCACCACTCTGGGCAAAACAGCCCTGTCTTTGAAGAACTTGTTTTTGTGTTTAGAAAGGGGGATATCGTCAGATGTGTTAAGCATCTTGCTGTTGAGTACAGGGTCTCTGGGAACACAAAACTACTGTCCCAAAAACAATCTTGGAAACTCATGAAAGGCTTTTTGGAAAATGTGACATCCAAGCCTAATTAACCAGGTCATTCAGGAGAAGACAGCCGAAGATGTAGTAGACAGAAGAGAAGACTTTCCAGTAGGAAAAAAAAATCAGCATGGAGAGATACAAGCCAGGGGAGAGAAGGAGCTATCAATCAATCATTCAGGGGGTCTGGGTGAGTGTTGGTTGAGGCAGAAGATGAAACCACAGGGCAAAGAAAAAATCAGTTTAAGGGCAGGGGATTTAGCTCAGTGGTTCCGGCGCCTGTCTTGCAAGCGCAAGGACCCGGGTTCGGTCCCGGTAACCACATAACAATACTGGGTGTGGAGACTCACGCCCAGCAGCAACCAGTACCACATATCACAGTGCCGGGTGTGGTGGCTCACGCCTGTAATCCCAGCCCTCGGGAGGCAGATGCAGGAGGATTCCTGTGAGCTCGAGGCTGGCCTGGGCTACATAGGATCTGGGTTCACACCAAGGCTGGGGAAGGAGGATCACAGGTTTGAAACCAGCCTGTACAATTTTTTTTTTTTTTTTTTTGGACAGGGCCTCACTCTCTAGTTCGGGCTGGCCTTGAACTCACTATGTAGCCCAGGCAAGCCTTGAACTCATAGCAGTCCTTCTGTTCTGCCTCCTGAGTGCTGGGATTACAGGCATAAGGCACCGTGCCTGGAAGTCTCAAAAAAAATTTTTTTTAATTGTTTAAAGAGCTGAAAGATGTAGCTCAGTGCAAAGATCTTGTATTCAATGCCCAGTACCTGAAAAAAAAAAAAAAAAAAGCCAGGCATGTTGACACTTCTGTAATCCCAGCACTCAGAAGGCTCAGGCCAAGGATCGCCATAAATTCAAGGCCAGTTTGGACTACCTCATGAATTCAAGACAAGTCTGAGGGCCAAGGCTTTAGTTCAGGGGCATTGTGGATGCCTGATAAGGTCAAGGTCCTGACTTTGAGCCCTGGAACTTGGTGGGGGGCAGTTTCAGCCTGGACTACACAGTGAGACTTTGTCTCAAATAAGTTGTTTTTTTTTTTTTTTAGACAGGGTCTCACTTCGTAGTTCAGGCTGGCCCTGAGCTCAGCCTCAAACTCACATCACAGCAATCCTCCTGCCTCTGCCTCCCGAGTGCTGGGATTACAGGCGTGAGCCACCATGCCCGGCACTGTGGAACATGGTACTGATTGCTGCTGGGGTGAGTCTCCACACCCAGTATGGTATGTGGTTACTGGGAATCGAACCTGGGCCCTTGAGCTTGCAAGACAGGCGCCGGAACCACTGAGCTAAATCCCCGGCCCTCAAATAAATTTTTAAAAAGTCTTTTCTCCTTGGGTGTAAAGGATGTCATAAAAACTGGATATCCTGGGGCCGAGGAGTTAGCTCAGTGGTTCCGGCGCCTGTCTTGCAAGCTCAAGGGCCCGGGTTCGATTCCCCGGTAACCACATAACAATACTGGGCGTGGAGACCCACACCCAGCAGCAACCAGTACCACATACCACAGTGCCGGGTGTGGTGGCTCACGCCTGTAATCCCAGCACTCGGGAGGCAGAGGCAGGAGGATTGTGATGTGAGTTGGAGGCTGAGCTCAGGGCCAGCCTAAACCACAAAAGCGAGACCCTGTCTCAAAAAACCTAAAAAAAAAAAAAAAAAAGACTGGATATCCTGGATATCCACATACAAAATATGAAAGTTGGACCCCATCTACATATCATATGAAAATTAACACAAATAGAACACAGAATAAATGTAAAGAGCTACAGTAATCAAATCCCTTGAAAACACATGTGTAAACTCTGAGCATGGATTAGGTTTCTCAGATATGACATGAAAACACAAGTAACTCAAAGAAATAATAGAACTGAACTCCACCAAAAGAAAAATTGTGCTTCACAGTACTTGAGACAATTGACAAAACAGGTGACAAAATGGGTGACAAATCATATATTTGATAAGAGATTAGTATCCAGACTATAAAAACTCTTACAATGCAATTATAAAAAGATAACCCAATTCTCAAACTAGCTAAGGATCTGAATAAACATTTCTCCAAAGAAGATAAACAAATAGCCAATAAGTGCCAAAAACCTGTGCTTTTATTATCTGTCAGTAGAGAAATGTAAATCAAAACCATTATGACCCTACCTCAAACAAAGCAAAACAAAACAAAAAGGGCTGTAGAAAAAAAGTGAAAGCATTAGATTATCTTAATGACAATAGGAATCAATCAATGCAGGTTTTTTGTTTTTTTTTTTTGAGACAGGGTTTTGCTTTATAGTTCAGGCTGTCCCTGAACTCACTATGTAGCCCAGACAAGCCTGGAATTTAAAGCAATCTTCCTTCCTCTGCCTCCCTAGTGCTGGGATTACAGGCTGAGTCACCATGCCCGGCACTGTGGTGCTGATTGCTGGTGTGTGTGAGTCACCATGCCCAGCATTGTTGTATGTGGTTACCCAGGATGAATCTGAGACCTTGTGCTTGTTAGGCAGGCACTGGAACCACTGAGCTTAATCCTCAACCAATCATTGCTGATTTTGCTTGTTTGTTTGTTTGTTTGTTTGTTTTTGTAGTTCAGGCTGGTCCTGAACTCAGCCTCGAATTTAGCAATCCTCTTACCTCTACCTCCTGAGTGCTGGGACTACAGGCATGAGCCACCACACCCAGCACTGTGGTATGTGGTACTGACTGCTGGTGGGTGTGAGACACATCAGCCATTGTTGCATGGGATTGAACCTCGGACCTTGTGCTTGCAAGGCACGTGTTTGAACCACTGAGCTAAATCCCTGGCCGATCACTGCAGTTTTTAAGACATCGAAGAAATGAGCCAAGTTGTGTTTTGGAAAGATAACCACAAACATCATGTGAAGATCAGATCAAATGTGTCAAGACGGAGACGCCAGTTACAATTAAAGAAGGCAATACATACCTGGAATATGATGTGTCAAAAAGAAATTTCTGTTCAGGTTTAAATGATATGTCTCCTGAAGATTCAAGTACTGAGAGCTTGATCTCTATACATCACTGTTCAGAAATGGATCTAGACAGGTCATAAGGGCTCATTAATCCAGTCAGTGGATTAATGGCTGATGAGCTCATTGGCTCATTGTGCTGTGGAGAGGGGCCCTGGCTGGAGTAAGCAGACCACTGGGGCCCTGACCATCTTCGCAGAGTGTAGAGTGTAACTTGTTCTCAGCTGCTTCCTGTGTGTGGTCTTTCCACACTGTTTCCTGCCTGCCATGAGGGAACATGCCCTTCCACCGATATGTTTCTACTTCACCAAAGGCGTAAAAGTAATGGAGCAGGCTAGCCATGGACTAAACCTCTCAGACAGTGAACCATAATGAATTTTTCCTCTTTTAAGTTGATTTTTTTAAGGTATCTTATTACAGCAACAAAAAGCAAACTAACACAACTTTCTATTTCCCTGAGTTGTGTCAGGGTGTAGACAGTGGCCACGCCTTGACCCTGAGTCTGTTGGGAACAACAGGCCTGGATGAGAGCCCAGCGGTAAAGTGCCGTCATAACTGACTAGGGACCCTCAGCCTCCCTGTCTGGGGGATAGTGGAGCAGTGGCCTGGGACGGTTGTGGGTCTAAACATGCCCCGAAGGCAGAGGAGCTGCCCAGCTTTGCTGGATTAGTGCTGCTGGGGAAGCTAAATCCAGGATGTCTGGATATGGTCATTTTGGGGAGATCCTGAAAATCTCACTTTAAAATGTATCAAAAAACTACTGAATCACAATTGTAAAATACTGTTTGGCTATCAGTCTGCTGGGGAGGAGCTTCCCAGGTTACAGTTTTATCTTAGGCGATATCTCCCTCAGATGTAACCTGCAGTCCTGTCAGTGTCAGATGACACTGGTGACCCGATGGATTTCTGGGAACCTTTATCCCTACTACGACACAGCGCGCCCCAGCCCGGAGTACCGCACAGAGGGTGGCGCGGTCTGTGGTGGCCTTAGCTTCGTTCTCACTCTCCTGGTGGCAATGCGTCCGCCCTGTGTGGGGCTTTTGAGGTGCCTTGTTTAGGATGAGCCACCTGTGATTTACACAGACATTATCATCTGGAGAGTCCCATCCCTGGGACCTGGGTGCGGCACGGAATGCTGAGGAGCCTGCAGTTGAGGGTGTACGCAGGGCTCGGCCAGCCGCTGCCTGGACTTGACTCTGAGCTGCTGACTGCAGGGCGATGTGACTCAGCAGGGTGGGAACCACAGAGGTGACAAGGCGGCAGCGTGTCCTACCATAGGCCTCGGTCTGGGCGCTGGGTTGGTTCTCATCTTGAAGAGGTTCCCGTGACACCATCACGGAGCTGGCAGAGGAAATGCAGCCAAGATGGAGGTGTGCAGGTCACCAAGGAAGTCACGGGGGCTCTGCCGAGAAGCCAAGCTGAGCTGAGCGCAGAGAAGGCCGCTCCACACAGCCTGTCTGCTTCGGGGCAGCCGGGGTGGAGTCTCACTTCTTCCATGTCTCCTGCGCTGTGGCCTCTGCTGCTTCTGCACCAGCTGCCTCGGGGCTGCTGCGCTGAGCCCAGGGCACTGGGAGCTGCTCTGTGCGCACAGCTCCGGGCCCGTTTCTCCTTCAGGTCCAGGACTCAAGTTCAGTGGATGCTTGGTGAATGGGTGAATAGTCTCACTAATGTGTGTCACTTTCATTCATAAGCTTCCTAGGAGGGTACCATCTGAGTTGATCTGTAGTATGCTGAAAGGGAGAGCCTCACTTTACAGATTAAATACATACATACACTGTGCAGGGGGTGTGGCTCCATGGTAGAGCCTGTCTGCAGTGCAAGACACCCTGGGCTTCAACCCCAGCACCACAAAATACAGAAGCAAAATCCAGCTCTCCCCTCCCCCCTACACACACGAGAGACCAGCTCCCGGGAGACCGAGGTCCCACAGATTGCTACAACCTCCATCCGGCCCGAGGCCAGCGGCTCCTGCACTACCTTTCCACACAAAGTGGGACATCTGAAGGAGGCCTCCACCATGTAAGGGAGGTGGCTTCTGAGAAACTTCCTGCAAGTCACCAAGCTGCCAGGAGGAGCCACGGCCCTTCCTGTGGTGTGACCCCTCCCCACACCCGGAGTCCTGAGTCTCCCAGGGCACCCACCTTCTTCCCAGCCTCTCGAGACCTGTGCTCTGCCCATGTGGCTGTCCCTTGTCTGGAGGAAAGGCGGAAGTGGCCTCGACGGCCTCCTTTGTCTGTGAGCAGCAACTTGGGCCTGGGAGTGTAAGCAGCAGGGCTGCTGTGCTTGTGGGAGATGGAGGGGGAGTGTGAGCCTGTCCCCGTGGGGTCCCCTCAGGGGGGTCTGGCAGGAGCCTTTACCAAGACCCTACTGAGTGCTGACGGTCCGGAAGGAGGGGCTCAGGGCTAATGTCACCTCCACGGAGCTCAGGGCTCTCAGGCAAAGCAAGCACTTCTCTGGTTACTAAAGTGCCTCTGGAAGTACAGAGGCCCTGGTGTCGCTCAAACAGGGGTTTTGATCCCAGTCTGTCTATGCATTGAGACCTTAAAATGTGATTTAGTATCTCAGAGCTGGTTTCCTGACCTGTAAAATAGGGATTTCACTACCACATGGGGTTGAGTCAAAGAAAATGGTACGGGTGAGGCAGACAGTGGGCACCCAGAGAGCATCAGCCCCAGTGCCTGCTCTCAGTGCTCGGCGTCCGTCCAGCTCGGTGCTCTCTTCCTCACTGCACACCTTCCACAGTGCAGGACCCACCCTCCAGGCCCCACCCTGGCCTCGAGGGCTGAGCTCATGCATCCCTGCAGCTGCAGGTGCCCACGCACCCAGCCCCGGGCTCTGGGCTGTCCAGGAGCCGTGCTCACTGGATCTGAGAGGGAGCCCAGACAGGCCCAGGCAGGCAGCTCCTCGCTGTTGTCAGCCCTGCCCCAGGTGGGTGGGAAGGCACAGCGTTTTCCCAGGCAAAGCCTTAGGGCTTGATTCTGCCCTTTCCGGTCGCGCTACTTTAGGAGCCCTGGGCATCCAGGGAGCCATATTGTCAGGCAGGGGGCTAAGAGACAGGACAGAGAGGAAAGCCAGGCTCCCAGGGCCTCCACCAGGCCCAGCTCCTTCTCTCCAACCACAACGCTGGGTGGCACCTGCCTGGCAGGGGCATGGTGATGTGGGCTGGAGATGGAGCTCATGCCCCTGTGCCCCAGGTCTCTAAATGTTCTTTTCTGGACACCATCATGTTTGTGCCAATATGTGACATGTATCGAATGAGATTAACATGTGTGAGGGCTCAGGATTGTGAGGCAAGAGACTGATCATATAGGGTCATGACACAGCCCAGTTCCAGGTCTTCCTGTGGTGTCCTCATAGCTGCTGCGGCAGAGTTTTTTCAGCACAGCTTGTGGCCACCCAGCTTCCTCAGTTCCCGGCCCTGCGCCCCGTCCCATGGTTCTCACAGCTCTTCGTGTGGCGGCGCTCACACCTGCCCTGCATCGTTCCCACGTCCTGTCTCCTGGCCTGAGCTGCCTCCTGCTGGCCACTGCTGCCTGGGCTGCAGTGGAGCATCTTCAGAGAAGCCTTTGCAGCCACCCAGGCACAGCCGGATCTTCCTGTTTCGTGTTACACCTCAGCTTCTGCTCTGACACCCTTGAGGAGTCATGTGACTGCGAATCGCACCCTCGCCCCCACCCATGTGCTTCCTGAGGACAGGAACTGTGTAAGTCTGTTTGCTCATCATGGTACCCACAAGGTCTTGCAGAGTACTTGACACATAGTAGGCACTTTATTGTTGACAAACAAGGCAACTGACCAGGTGCAGGGGACATACTGTAATCCCAGCTCCTTTGGGGGGCTGAGGCAAGAGGATTACAAATTTGAGTCCAGCCTGAGCAACTTGGTGAGACATGTCTCAGAGTTTAAAAAAATAAAGTAAAAGGGCTTGGAATGTAGCTCAGCACTCTGCAGTTCGGTTTCCAGTAGAATAAGAAAACAAAGGAACTGAGTCAGAGGCAGCCTGAGTCCCAGCCCCCTCATGCACTCCTGATAGCTAGAGGTCTGAGCTCACCACCACGATCGGCCACCCCGAACCTACCAC
Organism: Petromus typicus; assembly: GCA_004026965.1. Lineage (NCBI taxonomy): Eukaryota > Metazoa > Chordata > Mammalia > Rodentia > Petromuridae > Petromus > Petromus typicus. The sequence continues at coordinate 10,020 of PVIR01016255.1, read as the reverse complement.
TCAGCTACGAAGCTGCTTTGTCAGGAGAATCCGGAGCTGACTTTCCCTCTTACCCCTCTCTGTCAAAACTCAGAACTCACACCTCCCTTCCTACTCTGCCCTTCGGTTTCTCGGGTGCAGCTGTGCAGAAGCCTGAGCTTTGCTCCTTCCTTCCCCGATAAGTGAAGAGCAAAGCCCTCACGCAGCAGCCCCAGCCAGGGGCTGCCCTGGGCTCAGATAGGGACACAGGGTGCACGGGGCTCCTCGCCTGTAACTTGGGGGTGAGAATGGCTGAAACTGTGAGGTTCATGAATGACCACGTGTGGCAGGTGCTGTGCTCAGCGTGACAGAATCTATGTACAGAAAGCGCCCCGTTCAGCAACTGTTTCAGTCTTGAACTTTCTCAGATACGGACCTCACGTGGCGAACATTCATATATGCGAGCAAATCGCAGCAGAGCTCAGGGTCTGCGGGACGCCGTCACAGCCAGGCTGCGGGGTGCCTGCTGTGCAGTGTAAGTACAGGCAGGACAGTGCGCAGTCAGAGCCCAGGTGACCAGAGGCGAGGAGCAGCAGTAGTGATGCACAGGGGCTGCCAGGAAGCACACAGTTGTAACCATGGAAACAGAAGTAACAATAACTGAGAGTTTGGGCAAGGGCGAGAACATGGTATAGTCCCTCGCTCTTATGACCATTGGCGCAACCCTAAAAATAAGGACAAGACATAGAATAGGTCAAGTCTGCCACAAAGTCAGCAATAATATCCAAAAAGCTCGGTACACGACAGAGGAGATGGAGACTGCATCGATCAGACCGGCTGCAGCTTCCCTCCAGGCTCTGCTTAGTGCTTCCTCAAGACGAAGCTAAACCGGGATTTAGCTCCGTGGTTCCGGCGCCTGTCTTGCAAGTGCAAGGACCCGGGTTCGATCCCTGGTAACCACATACAATACTGGGTGTGGAGACTCACGCCCAGCAGCAACCAGTACCACATACCACAGTGCCGGGCATGGTGGCTCACGCCTGTAATCCCAGCACTCGGGAGGCAGAGGCAGGAGGGTTGCTGTGATGTGAGTTTGAGGCTGAGCTCAGGGCCAGCCTGAACCACAAAGCGAGACCTTGTCTCAAAAAAAAAAAGACAAAGCTAAACCTGTTTGAAGTTTTGAAGAAAAAATGGGGTGAAGAGCATGCTTTTTTTTTTTTTTTTTTTTTTTACTGCCAGCCCTGGACGGTTTAATAGATTCAAGGCCAGAGCCAACCTTCACAGTGCAAAAGGACACAGTGAGGCTGGGAGTACAGATTCCACTGCTGCCTGACAATTTCCAGCAACACTTAAGAAATATTGATGAAGGTGCTTATTTAACCCCAGAGAGTGTTTTTGTTTTCTCCCTATTGTTGTTGTTTTTTGAGACAGGGTCTTGCTACATAGTTTAGGCCGGTCTCAAACTCACTATGTATCCCAGGCTGGCCTCCAACCCATAGCAATCTTCCTGCCTCAGCTTCCCAAGTGTTAGGACTACAGGCATGTGCCTCCACACCCAACTTGTTTTTGTTTTTGAGACAAGATCTCACTATGTTGTTCATGACCTTGAACTCACTATGGCTGGCCTTGAACTTGTAGTGATCCTCCTGCCTCAGCCTTCCAATACTGGGATTACAGCCATGTACTACCATACCCTGCTACCCCAAAGGGTTTTTCATATCGATGGGACAGTACTATACTGGAAAAGGATGCTGGAAAGAAGTTAGTAAAGAGGGAAAGTTAACGCCAGGCTTCAAAGCAGCAAAGGACAGAGTTCCTCTGTGGTTTGGTGGCAGTGGTTCTAGTGATATGAAGTGAAAGCCTCTCTTAGTTTACCATTCAGAGGAGTAAATGTCCTTAGAAATATAGCCAAGGTCTATGGAAGAGTAACTCCAAACCCAAGCTTACATGGACCATTTTCCAGGACTGGTTTTTCCACCATTTTATTCCAGAGAAAAATACTGTTTGCAGACCAATTTCCCATGAAGCATTCTTTTGCTGATTGACAACAGACAAGGTCACCCTTGCTTCGTGGGTGACTTTCTCAGTATCAGAGTAGTGCATCTGCCACAGAATACTATGTATAAGGCTCACTGTCAGACACATAAACGAGTCAGACTTATGAACGTTCTCCTGGAATGGAACTTGTTCTTAAGTTGGAGACTGACTGTACCTTGCTGTACACTTGAGGCTTCATGAAGCCCGGAGGACAGGTGAGCACCCTGGTTGTTCCCTGGGTACTCAGTTGTGTGAACTTCAATAAACCCTCCTGTAGCTCCCAGCTCTTTCCTACCTGCATCACCCTCTGTCCCTTCAAGTCAGGGACAAGACAAATGGGTTGGGATGACCTAGATTCAATTTAAATGGCAGTTTAGGGTTTGTACCCCACAGTTCATACAAACATGGAGCAGATAAAGTGGGCCCTCGAGTATGGACCAGGAGGATAAATGAACAACTTGGTTTACAACTGGAATTTTAGTTCTAACTTATGAACAAAGTCTTGAGTTATGGCCTGAATGCTGGTCGCTTATGCTCCCAGATGGTCTCAGATACAGATCTAACCCTTAAAGAGTCCTGGAAGGACATTACAACATCCTTTCTCAGTGGGATTACCTGAGAAGTCCTAGGCCAGTTCTCTCTAACGATGCTGAGACCTGCTTGTGTACAGCAGAGTGACTCTGAGGGCTGTGTAGAGGAGCCCGAGCCTTCAGGGACACACAGCAGTCACAAAGCACTTAAAAAACAATGGTCACTTTAGTCAAGGAACTCAGTTTCAAACACCGGAACCTCAAAGGGCTACGGAATATTTTTTTTCTATTTTATTTTATTATTTTACATTATATTATATTATTTTACTTTATTGGATGGTACTGGTGATCAAACTTGGGCCCTTGCACTTCCAAGGTAGGTGTGGTACCACTTGAGCTAAATCCTTGGCCTTTTTCTTTATTTTAATCTGTATTTTATTTGGGCCATGATTGTTAGATTAAGAAATAATTTTTTAAAGTGTGCACCCACCTAGTTTGATTGCCCTCTGTTTCAACTCTTGGGGACCTATAGGGCCATGGTTTTCAATTCTGGTCACAAATTTGCTTTGCTTAAGAAAATTAAAAGGCCGGGGCTCAGCCTAGCTCAGCTGTATGGCAGCTCTACTACGGAGCTCAGGCCACAGCATTTACTAAAATCTCACCATCAAAGCAGGTGTTGTGATATGTTCTGGTCATCCCAGCCGCTTGGGAAACTGAGGCTGGAGACTCAGATTCAAGGCCACCTGGACAACACAGACGAACCTCACTTCTACCCTCAAAAGAAAGGCCTCTTACCTGAGAAGAACCACTGCCCTCAAACAAAGGTTCTCTCCGTGTCTGCTGCCACCATGGGCAGCCCCTGGGACCTTGTTGGAATGCGCGCTCCAAGACTCACACCACACCCACCAAGAAACTTGGGTGGGACCAGTCATCCAACTGTCGGGGCGAGTCTGCCTTGGACGAGACTCTCATGGAAACGTTAAGTTTTGAAGCTGAAAGTGATCACATAAGACACTGTTTCTGTATAGTATACCCAGGAAAGAGGACAGTGAGTCAAACAGCTTCCCATCAGCTCTAGCCCTCTTCTTCCCATTGACCTGTCTGTCCACCGTTGGGCAGCCTGGTAGCAGATGGACGCAGAGACATGATTGACGGGCACGGTCCCTCCCCTCTCCTCCATCCGTTCATCCTTCTCGTTGAGAGGTGGACTCAGTTTGCCCTCTGTGTCACTCGCTGTGGCTGCTGTAACAAAGTTCCCCACACCACACGGCTTTATCACCTCCCCACTCTGGAGGCTGAATCAGAGGGCCCTCGAGGTGTCAGCAGAGTTGCTTCCTTGGACGGTGCAGCTTCCGGTCTCTCTCCTAGCACCTGCCATATAAAATCCAACTTTATTACACCAGAAAAGCCCTAAGGAGGAAAGACTGGGAAGAGGGAAGGACCGAGACTACCCTCAGCCTTTCCAGCCTCTCCATCTTGGATTGCTTAGCCAACCCCACAGGGAGAGACAAACCACCACTGCGGCGCCCTGTTCAAATCAAAGAAGCAGGAGTGAGTGGACAGTGGTCGTTTTAAGCTACTAGTTTGTTATACAACAACAAGCCTAAGTCCGGGCCTTCCTAATGAATGTCCGGTCCTTTCTGCTGGAAGGAGAGCCCAGCGCCTGACTATCATTCAGATAAAACATTTGGGGCCCGCTGCAGGCTGAGAGGTTGGGCATGGGACAGAGTCGTGCTTGTGTATAATGAATGACCCACCTAAAAGCTTCTGAGAGTGTGGGTAAGAGGCTGGGTACAAGGGGAGGGCCAGGGGGTGCTGAGGGGCGCTTTGTGTAGCTGGCCTGCAGCCAGAGCTCAGACGCACAGAGCTGATTGTGTGGGCTCCAGGACCCTGGAACCTCGGGGCTGAGAGGAGAAATACAAGCAGTAAGAGGCTCTCGCTAAAGAGAAAATTGGAATAATTAATCATTGAGTGTCTCCAAAAGAGCTCAATTTTGGAAAAATGAAGAGCTGCAGAGAAGCACAAAGAAGTGATTACTTAGAAGAGGAACAGAGGATTATTATGTGAAGAACAGCAGTGGGAGAGGAAGGGCTGAAATGCGCAAAGCCCCCCTTGGGGGATGGGTCACAATCACAACACGGTGCTGGTCGCCAGACGTACTGAGGCCTCCTGCGTCCCAGGCACTGTGTGGTTGCTCCTCACAACAGTCCTGAGCGAGTCCCATCCTGCCTCATTTTATAGATCAGGAAGCTGAGGCCACAGCATAGCCCAGGCTTCCATGAGTAAAGGGCAGAGCTGGCCGGCACATCCGGGGACTCTGCTTCAGAATCTTTGCTGTCAGTCCTGAGCCCACTGCCCTGTTCGACTCCAGACCAGTGAGATGGACCCCTGTACCGTCCCTCGAACCACTGCAGAGCTTTAAACTTAGCAGTGATGCATGGCATGTGCTGTAGTAGAGTCCAAGGACACAGCCATCAGGGTGGGGACTGTTCCAGGAGGGACATCCTCCAGTGACCACGTGGATGGGAGTCTGATGCCTTCCCCCTTTGGGTGTTGCTGCATGAAATCCTTTACGGGGTTTGCCCGCTGCCTTTGTGCTACCTGGAAGCAGCCACAGCGCTCTAAGGTGCCGCCCCAGACAGGCAAGGAGCTGTTCAGACTTGATGGGGAACAATTGGATGGCAGGAGGTTGGCCGGAAGGGCTGGGATGGAAATGCCTGCAGCCCAGACACCCTTACCCTGCAGTCTCATCCTGGTTGCCTGGGTTCTGTGTCCCACTCAGTGGAGACAGGGGCTGTTTTTAACCAGCTGTCTAGTCCATGCAGAACCCTGTGCTCCCTGCTGGCCCCGTACTTCCTGTGACAGCTTCCTACCTTATCCATCTGAGTTCAAGTTCATGGTCAGGCTGCACCAACAGCCCTCGTTAGGGGCACCCAGGAAGCTCACAGAGACAGTCTCTGCTTTAGGGAGAGGCCCAGAGCTTTGTCACCAATCTGGCTTCTAACTTTGTTCCTTTCTCCCCTGGGCTGTAAGGATGAGCCAGCCTTGTTAGGTAGCGAAGTGCTGGGCATGGGGAACCACCTCCATTGATTGCTGTCCGTGGCCTTGAAGAGCTAGGCCTTTGGGTCTGCCTCTGATCTGATCCTAACTCAGTTCTCCTCACTTCTGGCCAAGTTCGTTCCCAGAGACCCTGCCAGCCAGCGCTGTCTGGGTTACTGTGAGATCACACTCCCTGCTCCAAAGGCTCACAGGCCTTTCTTCCCTTCTTGGCCTGACCTATGTGGCTCCGTGGGTACAGAGGCAGCCATCAGGGAGTTTTCACCTATTTCCCACACGCTGCTCTGCAGCAGCCCCACCACTGGGAGATTTGCGGTTCTCAGGTTGCCACTGGTCCCTCCGCCCGGCTCCACCCTGCTCTGCCAAGTGTGCCACCATCCACTGTCATCAGCCCTGCCGCCTGCTGGACTCTATTCAGAGTTGTCACATTATACTGTGATTTGTTTCCATAACTTCCTCTTCCTAGCTCTTCCCTTCTAAGCTTGGACTCAGACCGGAAGTTGTCATGCTGGTCTCACAGACCAACACTACATCATCCCCCAGCACAAATGGGAGACAGGAAGGAGATCATCTTGTGCCACCGAGAGCAGGGTTACCCACAAGTCTTACTCCCTGTGCCATGTCCAGTGGTCACTAAGACTCTTCCCTCCCCCATCTCACTGTCACACAGTAGTGAGATTTGTTTATACAGCTTCCTCTTCCTGACAGATAAAATCAGCACCTAGTGGATAGCCACATATGGGGCACTAGCCACCAGCAGAGCAACCACTCTCCCCTCCAGGGACTCCATGGAGCCAAGGTCCACGGGCTCCAGGGCCGCAGGGCAGCCTCACATGGATGAGGGTCTCAGGTCCAATGAGAAGAATCACAACCCAAGACTGGAGGTGCTTGCTTTGTGCTCACTCTTCCAAGGGAAAAAGTAATAGGGGTTCAAGTGACAGTAGTTTCAGATTACAACCCTCAGGTGAGAATGTGGTTCTCCAGGGTGAGGCAGGAGGATCACCATGAATTCAAGGTCAGCCTGAACTACAAAGTGAGACCCTGTCTAAAAAAAAAAAAAATTGTCTTCTCCAGATTCTCCCTGTTAAAGCTCTAGTAGAAGAAACCCAGAGAAAACTGTCCTGCAAGGGATAGTCACAAAGGCTGCAGCCCCTATCCAGTGGCTGCACCGCTACACTACAGTTGAGTCTGTGGACCTGGGCGGGGGCTCCTTACTATCAGCCAACCCCATAGGGTACCAGTCAGGCAAAGCACCCAGACAGAGGGACTCGGTCTCTAGAATGATGCCAACAACTAGTCTGGACCCCAAAGCCAGGCCACAGGTGACATTCTGAGGAGCCTCCAGACTAGCGAGATCGAGCATCCAGCTCTCAGTAGGTACATCCAGGCCAGAGTAGGGGGGAGGGACCAGGCGGTCACCCTGACAGGAGCAGAGCTGGCCCGGGACTCCTGCCCTTTCAGAGAGCACACGTGGGCCCCTCTTCCTGGCACTGGACACCCACCGTGTGCATTATCAGAGAAAATGCCTTAGGCCCGGGCTGTGCTGGAAGGGCCCTCCAGCCCCTCTCCACTGCCAGCGCCGTTTACAGACTAGTACATTGACGTCTGAAGACCACACGTGACAGAGAGAGCTGGTCCTGAGATCGGTGGTTCCTCACTTCCTCATTAGGGACTCTGTGGAGAATATAGGCACAGGTTTTCTTGCCAAAAAGGATATAAGTCCTCAGGTGGGTAAGTTCGTATGAATGGCCACCACATAGATAAATCCAAGGATTTCAGGAATCCTGGTTCCTGGACCCTGTGCCCTCAGAAGGCATCAGGTGGAGCCCTAAAATGTAAGATGGCTGGGCAGATTGGACTGGGGTTCAACCTTTGCTCCCCCACTGGCCAAGACGAGGGAGACGAGGCTCGATTCCTTGCAGAAAGGCCCTGGAATGCTAAGCACTGGGAACATTGAAGGCCCCTCCAAAAACTTACCCTTTCCAAAAACAGGCTGAGCACAAGGGGCCGTGGGGTCCCACAGGAAGTGACAGCAGCAGCACAGCCCAGGGCCGAGGCACACAGTGTCAGGTGGACGCAGCTCTGCTCCTCAGACACTGCCTGCTGGTCCCTGTGGCTCTGCCACCCACGTGCAGGACCGTCGGATGGGGACAGTGCACTCTACATCTGAATCCCCAGGTCCTGCCTTGCACTGGGACCCAGGAACCTGTAGGCTTGCCAGCTCTCCCAAATAATCTCGGGGTGGCTGCTCCTTGATCTAGAACAGCATCAGTCTATACAACTCGGGAGATGACAGTCTAAGGGAAGCTCAGCCTGACCTGTGTGGCTCAGGAGATGTGGCTCCGTGGGTACACAGGCAGCCACCTGGGAGTTTTCACCTATTTCCCACACGCTGCTCTGTGGACGGAGATCAAACAAATGACGGAGACCATTTGTTTTATTTGCAGTCTGAGGAGGGGAACAGAGAATCGCAGGGCCTGGGTTCTTCCCGGAATGTGTCCAGCCCTCTGTTTCCACCTCACAGCACAGAGAGTGTCTACACAATCCCTGTGTAGCAACAGAGCCAGTGTTGTGGCTCCTTGCTGGCCCGACTCTCAGCGCCCAGACAAGGCTGAGTAAAGTGGAAAGAGGTCAGGAGCTGAGCAGAGCCTCTCCAAGCTGGCAGGAGTCCGAGAAAAACAAGCTGAGCACTGCTGGAGATGGAGCAGAGCTCAAAGGAGGCTTGGATCCAGCAGACCCAGCAAGTAAAGTAGAAGTAGCAGGACCAAAGCAGGAATCCACGGATTCAGGGCTTAGCAGACCCTTCCAGCTTCCAGCCCTACATCTCCTCCCGGGATGGGACACAGAGCTCCCCCTAGGGGAGGCTGAGAGCACAGACAGGACTGAGCAACGATGCCTGATACCTGTCCCAGGCTGAAGTCCCCTCCTCCTGTGCCAGGCCAGGGATAAGGGCTAAGGATTCAGTGCCCTCTGCTGGTGCCAGAGGCACCTGGTCTCATTCACTACTTTTTGGATTTGCTCCATTGCCAAATCCATGATTTCCTTCCCCACAGTGTACTGGCCATTGGCATAGTTGTTGACAGCATCTCTGGTGCCAGATACTAGCTGCCCTGGGTGGAACAGCTTTCTCTAAGTGCCAGTTCTTACCCTATCTTGAGGGGAAAAGGTAAGAGAGTCTGGGCTCATTCCCCCAGGAATACAAGGCCTGGGAAGCCCTGTTGTTGTAAAGGTCCCCTATGTGTAACTGCACAACACAGCAAAAGACACTCAGGGCTTCAGAAGCCACTCACAAAGCCTGGTGCCACCGGGTACCTTGACCAGGCCCTTCTGCTGACCGTAGGCCCTTCATTTGCTTAGGAGGAAGCAGAGTATAGAAGAATCTCTGTGCTGTTTAGGGTCAAATACAGACCAGAGGGCCAGGAATTTAGCTCAGTGGTTCCAGTGCCTGCCTTACAAGGGCCTGGGTTCGATATGGTAACCACATACAACAGTGCCGGGCATGGGGACTCATGCCCAGCAGCAATCAGAACCACATACCACAGTGCTGTGTGTGGTGGCTCACCCTGTAATCCCAGCACTTGGGAGGCAGAAGCAGGAGGATTGCTGTGAGTTCAAGGCTGAGCTCAGGGCCAGCCTAAACTACAAAAGTAAGACCCTGTCTCAATAAAAAAAATACAGACTGGAGGGAAAATCCCAGTGCACTGTTTAACCTCCTTTTTTTTTGAGACAGGGTCTCACTTTTGTGGTTCAGGCTGACCCTGAGCTCAGCCTCCAACTCACATCACAACAATCCTCCTGTCTCTGCCTCCCGAGTGCTGGAATTACAGGTGTGAGCCACCATGCCTGGCAATGTGGTTTGTGGTACTGATTGCTGCTGGGCGTGAGTCTCCACGCCCAGTATGGTATGTGGTTACCGGGGAATCAAACCTGGGCCCTGCACTTGCAAGGCAGGAGCCAGAACCACTGAGCTAACTCCCTGGCTCCCTGTTTAACCTCTTAAGCAGTGTCTTTGCAAAGGTGGGGGAGGGGCACCTCCTCCACAACCAGGGTCTGAGGAGCTCCGGATGCAACAAGAGGGAAGCAGAGGAGCCCGGGAGCAGTGGCAGTCAGAGGAGCCAGGGAACAGGGACAGTCAGGCTCACACAGGCCTGTTCCGATGGTGCCTCCTCTGGAGTGAGCAGGGACCTGTCAGCAGTGTTCCCAGCTCCCAGGCCCTCAGGCAAAGCTGCCCTCAGGGGCCTGAGGGTCAGGAGAAGGAGGTTTACAGTCTATGCTTGTGTCCATCACACTAGCCCGGCCTTGCCGCAGATACCCACTATTTCCCAGCAGAACTGTGTGCCGAATGTCCTCCCAGCACAGGGATCCCAGGACCCTCCTGAAGGCAGCGTCCAGACAGAGGTGACACACTTCAGACTCTGGTGCTGTGCATGGCAAGGGG
>PVIR01016254.1:0-36925 GCA_004026965.1 Petromus typicus | reverse complement strand
TTTTGAATATCACAAACTTCAATCAGAATACTTTTAAAAATATTATTCTGCATGCATTTAACAAATCTGACAAAAGGACAAGAATCCAGTTTACATTATGACAGCTTTAACTGATCAGCCAAGTAACGTATTTAAAACCATTAGGTACAGGAGACAATGAAAAAACTGATGCATTAAACGACAGCACCCTACAACTATCCACATATTCATGTGACACTACTAGCACTAACCCTGAAGCACAGGCGCATGGGGGTGGGAGACTCACCCTAGAAAGCAAGGTTAGAGTACTAGATATTATCATCACTGTCATCATCACTGCTGAGAATAAAGCTGCTGCCTGTGGACAGTGGCTCCTCTTCCTTCTCAATTCCCAGAGTCCCCTTCTCTTCGGAACCCTCATCAAACTTCTCAGTGGAGTTGTCATCTTCGAACAAATTCTCATCTATATTTTCATCTTCTTTTTCATCTGCATCTTCCTCATCTTCCTTTTCATCTGAGTCTTCAAATAGCTTTTCTTCTGTGTCATCTCCTCCTTCTTTTCCATCAGCATCTTCAAGCCCTTTTCCATCTGCATCTTCTTCATCCTCTTTCTCATCTGACTCATCATCAAAAACCTTTACATATGCTTCCTCTTCATCCTTTTCATCTGACTCTTCGTCAAACTCTCTCTCGGAGTCTTCCATATCTAACATTTTTTCGGAGCCTTCAAATTCTGATTTGTCTGTGTCATTTTCTTCTAATTCCTTGTCAAGAAGGTTTTCAGGAAACTCTTTGTCAGAGCTATCCTCACCAAAATCTTGTTTGACACCATTTTCTTCTAATTCTTTTTCTGAGCCATCTTCAGATGGGTCTGCCAAGCCCTCTTCGAGAGATTCTCTCTCGGAGTCATCTTCTTCTGATTCTTTCTGTGGGCTGCCCTCCCCTTGGGAATCCTTGTCGGCATCATCTTCGTCAGACTCACTGGCAAGGCCATTCTCTTCACTGCTTTCCTTGTGTCTCTTCTCAGATTCGCTTTTGGAGCCGTTCTCTTTCAACTCTTTTTTAGGACTACCCTCTTCAAACTTCTCCTCAGCATAGCCTCCTTCAACCTCTCTCTTGGTACAGCCCTCTTCAGATTCTTTCTCTGGGCAGCCACCTTTGCTTTCTTTTTCAAGCTCACCTTTTTTAGAATCTTTCGCATATGCATCTTCCTCACATTCTCCTCCATCTTCTGTCTTTTCAAACTTCTTCTCATCAATAGGTTCTTCAAATGCCACTCCAATTTCAGCTTCTTGAACACTCATTTTCGTTGTGCTCGGGGGCTCTGAAAAATGCCTCATTGTAGAAGGCCCTGCTGTTTCTGAAGCACTGACAGAATCAGAACGCCTAAGGCCTCTGTGGGCCTCAGGAGCATTGAGGAATGCCTCCCATCCTTTCAGCCTTTCCTCCCTTTCTCTTGAAGTCTCTTCTACCTGTTGGTAAATCAATCTGCTATTAAAATGAGTTTCAGACAAAAGAAGCAATAATCTCAGTATTTCTAATACTTGAACAAAGTACCTGGACTTCATAAGGAGGCTCTTAAGAAACATAATCTGTTTTCAGTTCTCAAAACTTTACATATTGACTTGACCCGAATTACGATGTACTTAAATGTAAATAGCACAATATTGTAGAAATGCCTCATTTCTTAATCAAATTAATATTTGAGCTCTGCACAACATAGACGAGAACTATTTTGGCTTAATATGTTATCTCATTTCTCAGCAAATCTCAGAATTTCAGACTAAAACTAAAAAGACTGAAATACCTTTCTTTTTATCCTATGAATGCAAAGTATTATTTAAAAGAAGCACAGTTACTCTAAAGTTAAAACTCAAAGCTTTATTCTGAAGGCCTGCTAGACCATTCTTGGTAATCAAGTAACTCATGAGGCCCTGACAATTGCAGAACTTACCTGGTAATCTGTAGTCCCATCCCATGTTTGGGCAGTGATCTGACGGCCACCAAACCATCTTCCATCAAGGGTTTGAATGCAATTATCAGCTTCCTCTGGATCCCTAAAGGACACTGAGGCCACACCATCAGGGTGTCTCTGGAAAGACAAGGATGAACTGTAAGATTAAAAGTAAATCACACATGGGCTGGGGATTTAGTCCAGTGGTTCCAGCATCTGTCTCGCAAATGCAAGGGCCCAGATCTGATCCCTAGTAACCACATACAATACTGGGCATGGAGACTCACCATCAGCGATCAATACCACATACCACAGTGCCGGGCATGGAGGATCATGCCTGTAATCCTGGCACTCAGTTTGAGGCTGAGATCAGACTGTAGTTCAGGATCAGACTGAACTACAAAGCAAGACCCTGTCTCAAATAAATAAATACTCTTTTAAAAGTAAATCACACATGTGGTAAAGTAGGTAAGGAGTAGTATTCTCTTGGAAATAAAAGACTTTATGAAATCTGTTTCTAGCCAATAACACGTAGTCAAGTTGCTTCTTTAGCTTCACCTTATCTACAAGAACCATGCACAATGCTCTTGGACACATGTATGGTGACAAAAATGTCTAATGAGAGACAAGAGCCTATAACTGTTAAGAGGAAAAACTCTGAGTCAGATTTGCCCTAGACTTTAATCCTGGCTCTGCCAGTTATTAGTGCAATGAACCTTGAGCAAAGTACTCTATCTTAAATTCAGTATCAGTTTCTTCATCTGTGAAGTGGGCAGAGTAAGTCGTTATCTATCGCCAAGATGGGTTATGAGGATTAAATGACTTAACAAGTAAAGTAGCTTACAATACACAGCAATATATGGTGATTTAATTACTATGTGTCAATTTCAGAAGTAATAGGGAAAGAAGGGGAAATACGCAAAAGACTATTTTTGCCAACTATTCCAAATATGAGGGAGAATAATTCACATAGGGGAAAATGTAGGCAAGTAGGGAACCATAGTCTCACATATTTTTCATTTGCTTTGACTTGATCATATTCTCTACAGCAGTGATGGCGAACCTTTTAGATTTTTGGTACTAGGGATTGAACTCAGGATCTTGAGCTTGCCAGGCAGGTGCAGTGCCACTGAACTAGACCCCCCAGCCTTACGGTGAACTCTTTAGAGCTTTCATACAGCCTATGCATGGGTGCTGTGGGTTCACCACCACCACTCTCGAGTAATGAAAGGAAATGAGCAAGGCATACCAAGTCTATCATGCCATGTTCATCTAATAACTGCCAACAGCAACTATCATCAAATAGACCTATGTATAATAACATTTAATACAAACTTCAGGGTGTACTGATGTCAGCAAACTTAGGGTGTACTAATCACGTATGTTCACCACTTTAGGATTCTTTTGTCTACATTATCAACTTACATCAAACAGAAGGAGCTTCTTAATTTGTCCAAACTTTGAACACTCTACTCGAAGGTCTTCTCTGATCTCATTCAGGACCAGTGGATCATCCTACAAAAATAAAAATGATTACAATAGGACTGCTAAAATTAAATTTCTTAAATTCCAAAATCAAATTTCTTGCCCTGGTAAATCAACAGAAAGGTTCACTTAATGCTGGCTATGTTTGTCTATGGTTTATAAAATTAAAAGAAAAATCAAAATCAAATGAAGTCAGACTAATATAACTACTATCACCAGTATATGGCTGCCCCACTCTAAGACTAAAGCAATGGACCAAAATGGCAGACAGCAGAAGGGTATATAGTGGCAAAGGAAAAGGAAAGGAAGTAGAACTGAAAATCCCCCGGAAACAGAAGGTTTGGGTAGAAGTCCTGTGGCACATTCATCAAAGCCTGGTAATTCCAGTTTTGTGAAGGCATCATAATCATACTTATTTTGCTGTGTTTTGGAAAGATTTCATTTATAGAAATGGTGTAACACAGATAGGTATGTCCTTTGTCTAATTGTGCTAAGATAGTTTTATATACTTCCAAGAGTCTACTTTAATTCACAGGGTAAGGATTCCGTTTGACTTATCATACTGCAATAGACCCACATACCAGACAAAATAATAAGCATACAGTAAAATATATTCTGGCAGTTACTTTCTTATACCTAAGAGAGAATTAAGAACATTCAAGTATTGCTGTTTCTAGTGGTCTCTAATTCAGGTAGACTCTCCTTCCCATAACAAAAGTATTTAAAATTGCAAGTAGGATCTCACAACCCTTTTGCTCTACTCAAAAATGCCTATCAGTTATCAAGATTTAGTACCAAAGGAAAAAAAAATAGAGCTCACTACACGATGAAATTACAATGTTTTAGATATACTTGGTTAAATAAAATTCAGCATTAAAACTAATATCCCTGGTTTCATGTTATAGTTTTATTGAAGCTACCAAAAAACACGAGCACACGTGCTTCACACTGTGTTCTACGGGACAGTGCCAGTACACACACAGAGAAATCACTTCTGCATCTGAGTTCTGGTTCTTTATCTCGTTATTCAGATTTGGCAAGCAAGACATTTTTAAATAAGGCCTTGAGCTGAAAACTGAAAATCCTCTGAAATTACATTAAAATTAATATCCTTCTCTGCTTACTTTGATACCAGAGTATTTTGGTATGCTGTTTCCAGTTTTAGTTAACTATTTGGAATAAAAATATACTTCACCTTCTCAAATCTGATTTCTGATAGCCCAGGATGACCTGAAAATTTAGTTGTTTTCAATGGAAAAGCTCAATGCTGATGTCTATCCTTTAGGTTCCTAAGAGTCTTTGGTCAAATCAGATAGTACCCAAAATAGTGCAAGAAAGGCAGGCTTTCATGTTGAACCTTTGTACCGAGTTACCTCTCTACCAGTACTGTTCAATATTTTCGGTATTATTCAGTACAGTAGCTACTAGCTACAGGTGGCTGGCACAACTGAAGAACTGAATTCTAAATTTTATTTAATTTTAACTTAAACATAAATAATCATGTGGCTGAGTCTACCACATAGCACAGCACAAGTCTACAATGGTATACTTTGAGACAACAAGCAACTTTATAAATAGACCATGTATTTCTATAAAGTGTCTTGAAAAGTGACTCCACAGGTGGACAACAAACCCTGTCATAACACATGGTTCAGTACTCACACAGTAGCATTGACTAAAACTGAACATTTGTAAAACTGGAATTTTATGTAATCAACATTTTCCTCTCATTTGTAATTTGCTACCCTGAGTTCCAGAACAAGATATAGAACATAGAGTTGTTTTTCCCAATAATCAATGTGGCAATCCACATCAGCAGTCACAGACACAGCCAGAAAGAAGCACAATGCAACACAAGGAAGTTTGATGCCAATTAATGGTCCTTCAACTTCTTTAGTAGCTAGGTTTCCTTCCTTTACTCATTTTTATTTGCTGCTCTACAAATTTTATGTGGATATTAAGTAGTACAATGCCCTAACAGCTACTAAAAAGTTCTGTAAAAAGAGATCTGGAAAAATAATCCCCACTATTTAAATATTAAAGATTGAACTTCATTAAGGAAAGTTTTTTAA
Organism: Petromus typicus; assembly: GCA_004026965.1. Taxonomy (NCBI): domain Eukaryota; kingdom Metazoa; phylum Chordata; class Mammalia; order Rodentia; family Petromuridae; genus Petromus; species Petromus typicus. The sequence continues at coordinate 31,435 of PVIR01016254.1, read as the reverse complement.
GGATCAAATCTTTGGAGCAAAAGTAAAGTTCTCATGTTTAAGGGTGAAACTGTTAACTTTTTATCAAAATCCACAAGCTGTTCCCATCAATCTTAACGGTAACATTTCTTAACAATATCCCATATCAGGAAGCTGTGCTCTGGGTCACTGAACCCTTAATAAATGTCTTCCTTAGGGTAGAAGGATGTTGGGTGAAACAAAGGGAACCCAAAACATAAATTCAGTCGTGTCTCAATTTTCCTTCTTCATATACTACACAAACATCTACAATGTGGTGGCAAAGATGGGACACAGCAATTTCAGGCATCCTTGAATGAGAGGACACTGGCATCTCTATCCATTAGGGCATGATTTCCTACCTCAAAATCTGTGGGGTGAAACATATTTTTGATGATGACAACTCGCTCGTGGCGCATTCGGGATGGTCCGGCTCTCCTCTCTGGTCTCCAATCCAACTGCCTAAAGAAATAAAATAGCAACAGGAAACTGATTTGTTTCAGAGTTGTTGGAGAGAAAGTGAGCTGTTAATATAGTGCTTTACTGGCCGGGGAGTTAGCTCAGTGGTTCCGGCGCCTGTCTTGCAAGTGCAAGAGCCCGGGATCGACCCCCGGGTTAACCACATACAATACTGGGTGTGGAGACTCACGCCCAGCAGCAATCAGTACCACATACCACAGTGCTGGATGTGGTGGCTCACGCCTGTAATCCCAGCACTAGGGAGGCAGAGGCAGGAGGATTACTGTGCTGTGAGTTTGAGGCTGAGCTCAGGGCCAGCATGAACTACAAAACGAGACCCTGTCTCAAAAAACAAAACAAACAAACAAAAAAAAATAGTGCTTGACTGAGTATTTAATAATGATAATAATTTCAGTCTGAAACAGTAATATGTAGTCAGAGTTCCATTCCCAGAACCTTCTGAAATAAAAAGTGGATAATCTAGTATCTGAACTCATTTTTTTTTCCAGAATAACACTTGTCTCACAAAAATGTTGCAGGATTCCTAAAAATTGCTAATTATTTAATATTTATGCTAGGAAGACAGTCATCCCTCTGTATCCATACAGGATAGTTCTAGGACCCTCCTTAGATATCAAAATCTGTAAATACTCAAGTCGTTTGTATAAAATGGCAAAGTATTTGCATATATCCTATACAAATCTTCCCACATACTGTATATTAAATCACCTCTAGATTAATTATAACACCTCATATGATATAAATGCAATGTAAATAGCTTTTACAGTGCTTTAACTAGGGAATAATGACACAAGTATGTTCAGTACAGATATAATTTTTTTAAAGTATTTTTAATCCATGGTGGGCCGAGTTTAGATGTGGAACCCATGGATATGAAAGGTTGATTGTACTCTGAGGCCCAAAAGACTTTTTACATTGTATTAGTTTCTATGTATCTTATCATTATAAAGAACAAAATGTGCCAAAGTACATAAAAATTATCTGCCTTTGTTATAATTTTAGATTTTACTACAAATGCTTATAAAATGTGTGGCTATATTAACTAATCTTGTAAAAACTGGGACAACACAACTGAATACTCTATGATCCTTTTATCTTTAAGAATGTTACAAGTATTGTAGAATTCAAAGAACCATTATTCAGTTTTTAACAACTAGCATTTTCAAGACGTCTGTTGAATAACAAAATGGATGAACAGAAACCAGAGGACCTTACATATATATCACGTACAATTATACCATCAGTCATGGATAAAACCTATCATTTCTCATTTTTGCTAACAAACTTGCTGTAACAATTTAGCTCCGAGGATAATTAACTGATTACAATCCACACTGAAGTGAACTAGTGGTCCTGGTATGTAAGCCTGATCTTATCTAATTTGATATTCAACATTTTCCAACAAGATGGCTTCTACTAACTTAAGCATCCTGGAAACACCTGAGAAAAATACCACCACTGCCAAATCAACCTATCATACAGATTATGAGGATCCCTAGATTATCTAATGAAACCTTTTAAAATAATACGTAGACATATCAGATGGAACTATGTAGCTTTTACCAAAAGTATACTTTTGTAACGTATATGGTTTTTTAAGCAGTAAAAAATTACAAACTTTTGTTGCAGAGACAGTTTCTTCTTATAGTCTTTACACTTCTTTTTCTTCTTTGAGGCATCATATTCTCCCTTCAGTTGAAACTTTGCCACCTCGACATGTAATTTGTAGCCTCTAATTTCATCTTCATCCAAAAGTTTCAATGCAAGTTCCACAGATTCTCTCTTTACAAAGATAAGGTAAAATACAACCAGTGAGCTGTTGCTTTTCAATGAATAATGACAACTATTTAGGATAAGGAATTCTACGATGCAAATGAAGAAACTTGCATTTAAAACAGGCTGTCTCTAACTAGCTTTGCAATCTCAGACAAATCATTCAAGTTCCTTGAGCCCTAACTTCTTCATCTGGAACTGAAAAATAATGGAATAGTAGCACCTTTCTTCATAGGACCCCTGATAAAACTAAATGAAATAATGCATGGAAGGATGGGGACCTGCATACAGTTGGTATTCACCAAATTCGATTATTATGTAATTTTGCCCCATGAAGCCCCAATTTCTCATCTGCAGAGTTAAGGGATGCAAACTTGTGCTTTCTGAGGTTCATACTAGGTTTAAAATCCCCTAAGACTTTTATTTAAAAGATTAGATGACTCAAAAGAATGGGCAACAGTACAACAAGACTTTTTCTGCTTTACCAAATAAGATGTAATACACTGGTAAGTGGAAGGTAATTACTTGGTAGCTTACACATTAAACACATTTATGGATTCTGAGTCTTATACAAAGGGAGAAGCTATCAGAACCACCACTGCCCAGAAAAAAAGATCTGAGGATCTGAGGAAACAGAAAAAGGACAGCTAAACTCAGCTGTTCAATCCAATATGAATCCTGGAATAATTAACTATTTTTTTCTGGAACTCAATTTACTGGCTTGACACTCTCACACGTTTATGGACCCTAAGTCTAAGTTTCTCAAAACTACATTTTTCTTTGAAAACTTAAAAATTCAATCAAATCCGCTAAATCAATACACAGATTTTTTTAGTAATCCTTGCAGAACCTGTAAAATGCCTGAATCTCCACATACTGGAAAGTTGCAAAACTACCATCCTAAAATGGTCATGTCCATGTTCTATACCTGTCTCTGCAAAAGCTGTCAGCTCCATCCTCCCACCTTCTGATCCCTCTGCAATAAAAAACACTTAGCACACCTATGAAAACTCCACTGTTGTTTTGCCATTTTGATTTTACTTTGTCATTAAATTTTTAGGTTCAATGACAGATATATATGTCATCATCATGCTTCTCTTTCAAGCAGGCAATGAATAAAGCATGCTCCTAAGGTAGGTGTTCCAGAAACGACAGCTGCTTTTGACACTGAGGGAGCTTTCCCTATATCATCGGAACTATAAAAAGTTCTGTAAATCTGTTTATTAATTTTTGGTATTTCACTCTCCTCTCCCACTCAAAAATATTTTAAAGCAGTAGCATAAACTATCATTTCATTCATGGCTTAATGTAAGGGTCAGGGAAAGTCCTTTTATTTATAGAGACAGTAAATTGTTTAAGCTCGTGGACCATCTTGTCTGTGCTGCAACTCCGCAGAGGAAGCATAAAAGCGACTGCCGACAAATACTGAAATGAACGAGTATGGTTATGATCCAGTAAAAATTTATTTACAAAAACAAGTAACAGGCCTGAGTTTGCTAAAGCCTAATCTCATTTATTCCAATGAGAAAACAAAATGCCACTGGCTTTGTTGTTGTTGGATTTTTAAAATGTTTTCCCAACTGACTGCATGCATTGATAGAGATCTTTGCAGTGGGAATTTTTTAAGATAAAAGAAGCACGTCTCTCACATACTTAGTGAATAATCTTACCAGTGCAATATACACGGGTACCATTTGAAATTTCAGTTTTCTTTTATCCTTTTTTGAGTAATTCTCAGCACAGATTGCCATCAACGAAAGATCAGAGCCTTGGATCTTGGGTCAAAAATAAAGACAAAAGAAAGCATCTGATCATATGACTAACCTTCAAATAACAACAAAGCCCATCTCCTTTAAGGTTTCCTTGGTTATCTTTGTAAAGTTTGACTTTAAATTCTTCTGTCTGAGGATCTCTCATAATAATACCAAACTTGGACATGAGCTGTATAAATTCGTCCACTGTAATGTCTGGAGGCAAACCTGCAACATCAAAAACATTTTTTAAATAGTTACATAGGTGAGAGGTACTTAACTTTCTACAATTAAAAATAGGCAATTTAAGGGAGTGGAAAGCTGATTTTCTAAATGAATGCAAAACCCTCACACCAGAAAAACAGGATCATTTCTATTTTTATAAATTAAAAAATACATTAAGATCATATTTCGCTTAGGCCTCAGGGTCTTTTAGGGCTGAAGGTTACCTAAATCACGCAAAAAGGATGGTACCTAAAACTATATACTCTTAATTTTTCTTAGCTGTATACCAGACAAATTCTTCAGTAACACAAACGATTCACCCAAAATACTGACACTGATAAAAATGGGCTTTAGAGAAACTGAAAATTAAAAATCCCTTGTAAAAATCTCAACATCAAACATTTCCAATTCTAAATCTATTTTTAAAAGATATACATACCAGACACATAAACATTTGTATTTCTGTCTTCTTCAACATGAAACCATCCTGAAAATGAAATCAGAAAAATAAAATACTGGCAAGAAAAAGAGTCATCTTACTTAATCTTGACAAGGTGGCAGTTTTCTTGAAACTTCTAGAAACTTTCTCCTTCTCTTAGATGACTAAGCCAAAGTAAAATCACTCCACAGTTTTCAATGTATCTGTATCTTTTGCATTTTGGGACTCTATCTGAAAACAAAGCTGGGCAGTTTATCTTGATTCTAAATGATACTACTACCTCAAAGAAATCCATTTTCTTACTCCTTCTGAGATACTATCTTCTCTAAAAAGTAACTGTTCACACACTTGTATTTTTTACGCTCGTACTGTGAAAGCTGGAACCACTTGCCTGGTTCACCCTTTCTTTTCTCTCCCCTCTTCCTGGAATCAGAGGGTTCCGGGGCTTTTCTCTGTGGAGGGTCTTCTCCAGTCCTCATGCTGGTGGTATCTGGGACGGGTGCAGTAGAACTAGACGCACCATCACTAGAGAAGCCGTAATTAGCCTGATATGTTGCGATGAAATCATCAGTGATCTAAACAAGGTCAGACAGAAATTCAGTTATTTCTGCCCATAAGAAGTTGAGATTGTATTAGGTTACAGCATATTCAGCAATACAACTTAACATTGAAGATTTTCTACAGACAATAGCTGTAGTAAATATAAAAGCACCAATAGTTCTTTATACAGAAAACTATATATGAAGTGATAAAAATAAGCCATAGTTACTTAGAACGTCAACACAAAAGGCTGAGACAACATTAAATCATTTTAAGTGATGCTGGCACTTTTTTTAGTTTTTTCCTTTATAAATTATTACTTCTCTACAGCAAACTTTACTGAAACTACAAATACATAAAACTAAGGTAGTACCAGAGAATAGTAAGACAGCACAAATACCAAAAGCTAATAATCTAACTTCAGAGTCCACTATTTAGTATACAGATGCACAAATATGTACATACACCAAGTATTTAAATATGTGTATGCAGAGCACATAGCCTGGAACTTGGATTTTGTGTCTAAAAACTGGGGTTACAACTAAAAAAAAAAAATGTTCATTTAATTATCATAAATTAATTTACATTATTTAGTTTCAGAACTATTTAAGAACAAACAAGTGCCATTCAAACATGTCTCCCTGGCTTTTGACAGAAGGGCATTATTGCACAATGAGAAAAGCATAATTTTCTATACCAATTAAACAACAGGCACGCATAGGAATAGGAAAAGTCTGAAACTTGCTCTGGAGAGGTATGAACTTCGATAACGTAAAAAGATAAGAGTTTAAAATTACTCACATATAAATCCATTGTTAAAAGTATTCAGAAGGCCAAAGAAACCCAATCTACACTTAAAGCTGGCATTACCAGTACAAAAGCAAAAGACGAGTACATGTTAGGAGTTTGTAAAGGATGGTGTGTATATAAATGCAAAATGATAAAGATGAGTTAATTTTTTTTTATCAATAGAGTTAAAATATTGTTTAAAATAAAGTCCAATTGCACAATGGGGACAAGTCCCTGGGCTGTTAGGCTTTGATACTGATGTTCTTCTAAGACTTACATTAACAGGGTACTTTTACCACAAAGTTTATGAAACCAAGTTTAACACTAGTTATTTTACTTCCACACGAAAATCGTACACTAAACAATTTGCAAGTACTCCAAACAAATGTACACAGGTCTTTTCCACTCATCTTTTGTGCACTGCTAGTCACATTCCTATGTTTATGTGGCTCAAAAACATACAGCAAGATGCAAAGAAAGTTAAATCGAAGATATATACGAAGAGGTACTTAATCAACAAACTGCATTTTGCATACAGTGCATAAGCTAAATATCTGGACTACTAGGATACGGTTAGCTACTGAGACGAGTCACTAAATCTGGTGTTTTTCCCCTTTACAATAAAAAGCAGTCATCAATGTAAAATAACCGTGACCTTCACAGACAAAATTAAGGCATGAAGAAAACAATTTAAGACACTACCTTGAAGATTTACGGTCTTTTACACATCGATTCTGCACCACCACTAACAAAAAGTAACCAATCACAGAGGGCTCGGATCAAGGACCTCGGCAAAGTAAACGTGAAAGGGGCGCCCCGTAAGGTTGACCGGCTCTGCAGTGGCGCCTAAGCCACTCTTACCTTGGGGAACCAAGCCTTCTTGTCCAAGTCCCATTCGTAGGGGGTGTCAGACGACTGCTGGTCCAAACTATCGGTTTCTCCACTGGGATCATTCTGAGTATCGCCGTCTTTGGTGTCTCCGTACAATTCCTGCATTCGCAACTGCTCGTCAAACTCATCGTTCTTATTCAAGTTGTTGGCGCTCATGTTTCCTACCTCGCTGGGCTCGCGCAGAGGCCGAGGTGACGCTGAGGGGAACAGAGAAAGGAGGTCGGTCGAGCTCGGCTTGTGCCCCGCCGACCCGGCCCGCCTCCCCGAGGCGCCCCAGCAGTCCCCGGGAAGTAGGGGCCGTACCGCCCCCCACCACCTCCTACCCCCCGCGCACCGCCCCGAGCTCCGCCCGCCCATGGGCCACACGCGCGCGCCTCGGCCGCGTCACCGCCCACCTGACTCGCTCCGCCGGGCTTCGGCGCCGCTGCTCGGTCCAGAGCGCAGCAGGAGCGCGCAGGCGCGCAGCCGCCGCCGCCGACCCGGTCTGAGCCGTCCGAAACGACCGTAGCTCCCGCCGCAACGTCAGTAAAAGATTTGAAAACGAAGCCCCAGTCAGGCTTACGCAGTCGCCATTGTCGGGGCGTCGCGACGTCGCGGGGCGCGTCGGCACGCCCACAAATGGCGTCAAAAGGCGCCGACGCGGGCTGCGGCCTCGGAGGCCCGAGGGCGGGGCGCCAGGGGCCGCGTTGAGCCTGTGCGTCTACGCCCACCAAGGCCCGCGTCGTGGTGAGCGGCGACCTGCGGGCACCGCAGCCTCTCGGGCCTAGGGCTCGGTAGAGTCCCAGGCAGAGGAGGCTGGGTTTGGCCCTGGCGGTGGCCCGAAGGCAGGCGTGGGAATATTCCCATGCAGCGGCGCCGGGCGTGTGTATTGGCGGCCGCCATCTTGAGAAAGTGGGTTGGGCGGGCAGGACCAGTTTCCCTGCTGGGAGAAAGCGACGCGCCTCCTTCGCCCGAAGGCCCCTCCCCTGCGCGGGGACTCAGTTTTTTACTTACTTTGAAAAGACTGTCGTAGGTCGGACACCTGCTCTTGTTCGTTTTCATAGCCTGAGCACCTGCACGGGGTCTGGTTTCAAATGGGGACTGAATGAATAAATTCAACCAGCGATCTCATTTTCTTCTTTTTTTTGTCAGTCTGGTACCTTCCTCAGGCTGGAGTTGGATTTTGTGAAAAGGGAGGTAGGGGCAGCCATTGCCTGCTGTTACACCCTGGGATTCGTAGGTGCTCCAGCCTCAAATTTGAGACTTATATGTAAACATTCTAGTGTAAACACCAGCTTTACTGTATAACTGACTCCATTTCTTTGTCTTTTAGAAAGCGTGCTTCGCTAAACAGATTCCCCCACCCCAGAAATTGCACCCTGCTAAAAGTGAAGAGGTCCGCGTTTTTAATCTGTTAGATATTTCTTGAGCTCTTACGAAGCACCAGGCACTGTGAGGGTCTAGTGATAGACATCAACAACAAAGACACAACTCGGGGGTAACAGGATGGCTGGCAAATTATATGATAGGAAAAAAAGGTATACTGGAGAGGAGTGGTAATCAAACTTTTTGGTCTCAGCTCCCTTTATACTCAAAAGCTGTTTAAGATCCTAAAGATTGGGATTGTAACAAAAAAGTAAGGAAACAAATTTTATGTATATGTGGGGGTGGTAGGGTGGGTAGGGCTACGGGAAAAAATGAGAATTAAGTTGTGTCTTATACTGGTACAAATCCCCATTATGGAGTGCAATCATGATGTGTATATTTAATGTACCAATAAAGATAAAAAATCCTAAAGAGCTTTTTTTATGTGGATTATATTTATCGATATTAGCTGTTCTAATATAAAAATTGCAATTTAAAATTTATTCATTAAAAATAACAGACTATAACAGTATGTGTAAACATACATGAATATCAACCCAGAATTGAGAGCGGGAAAAGCTTCTCAGACAATGATTTCTATTTAGCCAGATTTAGTGGTGCTCATCTACAATCCTAGCACGCAGGAGGCTGGATCAGAAGGGTCACTGTGAGTTCGAAGCCAGCTTGGGTTACACATAGTTCAAGCCCAGCCTGGACTACATAGTGAAACACTTTCAAAAAAGAAATTCTACATAGTGAAACACTATTTCAAAAAAAGAAATTCTGCTCCAGTAACGTTTGCATGTCATATAAGCAGTGGTGAAGTACAGATTCTGAAAAATCCAGAGCCCCAACATAGTGAACTAGGTTTGGAGTATAACAGTGATTCTTACATAGAAGGGGGTTGTTTTTGTTTTCAGTTACTTTTTTTTTTCATGAAGTTCTTGTTTTTGTTAGAGAACTGAATTTACATGCATTTTTATCATAGGAGATTTGTTGAGCTCATTTAAACATTGCTAAATGTTTCTTCCAGGATCCAAAAATAATACACAGCTGTTTCAGCAACATGTTCCTGGCCTCCCATTTCATGTCTGAGTGAGTTCACAGCATAGGTGATAATATATACCTCACCCTTCTGCGCATGACACTAAGTGAGTGTGTGCTCTACCACAGCCCCCTTATAAGCAGGTGACCAAAATGCTTCTTTGTACTTAGGTCCCACTCAAAGCTTCCTAGAAATGTGTGGAGTGACCTGTCGGAGTAGTGTTACATTAGTGGATTTGATTAAAGTCCAATAAGAGTGTCTCCTGGCACATTGGAGCATGAACAGATGTGCATGGCCAGAGTAGAACAGGGCAGGGAGATACACAGATACACAGGGAAGGTAAAAGGTAAAAGGTAAAAGGTGAACAAGGCGACCTTCTATGTAGGAGTCCCCAGAAATAAAAGGGACAATCAAAGCAGTATCAAGAGGATCACAAAATCACGATAAAGATGGAACAGTGGCATTGAGAGCCAGTCACACTTGTTGTACCAGCCATGCCATGCCTTTCGCTTTGTCTGTGATGCCTGAGTGCATTCTAATCATGCTTTTGTGTATGAAGCTTGGTCTCTGTGCTTGTTTATGTGTATTAGTAAAATAACTCTCGTTTCCAGAGTAATCTCTGATAACTGGAAGCATCTCTCTTTCTAACCTGTGGCTTTAAGACTTTTTGCAACTTACAAAAACATTCAAGGTAGCAAAGCAAAAGGACAGACCCTAGAGCAGTGGTGGCAGACCTATGGTACACGTGGTGCATCAAGCTGTTATTCACAGCTCTGAAAGGTTCACCTTCCCTGCTCTAGAGGCAGAGTGATTCCTAGACGGGCTGCATGAGAGACTGCCGGCCCCAGGAAGGAGAGCCAGTTGGGAGCCAAACAGCCAGCCTCTCTCCACAGAGTTGCTTCCTCCCTCTCTGTTTGACCTCCACAGGGGGTGGTCTGTGTTGCAACTCTGGCCTGACAGGCCCGTGACCTTCTAGGTGGGTAAAATACATTAACCTACTAAAGCAGAGACCTTGGGCTGAAGAAGTCAGCTATCTGCCTGAAAAAGTCTTTCTGTAATATTCAGGAATTATATCAAATTAGTTTTTTAAACATCCTCTTGAAGCCAACTCTGTACAACAATATTCTTGTCTCTATATCTTGTAATCTGAAGATTTAGTGGAAACAAATGCAACTGCTGACAAAAAGATTGATGCCTGTGTGCCGTGGTGCATGCCTGTAATTCCCAGCTGCTGCGGTGGCTGATGCAGGAAGATCATGAGTTTTCACTCAGGTTGGGTAACCTAGGGAGAGGGGACTGTCTCAAGGTGACATTTTTAAAGGGGTGGGGATGTCAGAGCAGTGTCAGAACAATTGCCTGGCCTGAAGAAGGATCTGGATTTGATCCCCAGCACTGAAAACAAGCCAAAAGTATAACAAATATCAGAAACCAGAATCTGATGGATCCTTCACTTAAGATGGTTGGAACCGCAGAAATTCCTTAAAACCAAATTTGCTATTCACAACAGGTATGCTGGTATTAACTTCTTAATGCCCTTCACTGTCAGGGTTGGAAACCTTCCTGCTGGCTGTGTTTTGGGCTACAGCTAATGTTGTTTTGGGCTATAACTAATGTAGTGACTCTGTTCTATAGTATATTATTATGTTCTGTGTCCTAAATCTTGGGCATGGGAGACCTTGAGCAAAACTGAGACATATGCAAAATTTGTTTTGTCTGTTTCACTGTGAAACCCCTGTAGGACTCGCCAACAAAATGAAATCTCCTATTTCTTCTACCACAGTAAGCACCATTGCAAGAGATTATGGCCTAGTGGTAAGATTAGATCTGTTAAGAGAGAGACACACCCTCCAAAAAGCAAAACAGCCATAGATTTGGACCCCAACTCTCCAGGTGTGGATGCACTATGAAACCATCTAGGGAATCTTTTTATATTCATGTCCCTAAGTCTCTTATGGATGATCAACAATGAGATAAAGAAAGTTCCTGGGTTCCAGTTTTATGTACTGCTAATGAACCTTCTTGGGTTCTGTAACCTGATCTTCTCTCAAGTTATTTCTAAAATGCTGTGCTTAGGAGAGTAAAGATGAAACATTTACTCAGAGTAAGAAAAATGGTTACGGTATTTTGGAGTTCAGTGACTTGAAAATAGCTTAAGTTTTGGAATTAAAATGAGTTTTAGTTATAACTGGCAGAAAGGTTGATTTTGGAATATGAAGTTACACAGAGCCATTTGAAACTTTATTTCATGTTTATTTGTTGTCTCCCACTGGTTACAATGCCCACTTTAAAGCAATATTAATACAATACCAGCACCCCACTTGAAGTAAACCCATTTTACAGATTTAAAGTTGAGTGTTAATATATAGATTTTCCATTTTGAGCCACACATTAGCAAAAGTTCACAACCACACAAGCTGTTTTAAAGAAAGCTGACAACTATCAAAAGCACACTCACATACCAAGTTTTTAAAAGTACAAATTTCACTATAGCGCCAGACATAAGCTTTAATTTTCTCCACGAATATGTATTCGGAAACCACAAGTCTAAATCTGACAAGTTTATTGACAATCGTTTTTAATATGACAGTTATTCACGAAGCTTACTGGGTTAGCAATATGAGCAGAGGACGGAAAATCAGAGCCTTCTGTCTGATTTCCAGGGACAGAGGTCACTTAGGTCACACTCTTACAGGACTTTGGCACCCACCACGTTTACTAAAGTCAAGCAGGAAGATGAGCAGATGACGATTGTACACGCAGGTATAAGGACTTCACGTGGCACTTCTGCAAGTTTTCAGAAAGAGGGCACTACTTAACCAAGGGAAGTGACTGTCCTTAAGGGAAGGATTTCAGACACTGCCAGCTACAGATTTTTTCCCCAAGGCTCTGGTGGGGCCCTTCAGGACACTGTAAATGTGGCCACTTATTTTGCCTGTGCTTAAAGCGAGTTCTCAGCAGTATCTGCACAGTCACCCTGCCAGGTCTTCGGCGAGGCAGCTCTAAGCAGACCCGCAGTAAGTCGGGGAGTAGGGCCGGCGTCCTGCCCCAGACCCTGCCTCAGTAAGTGGCCCTCACCAGCCCCGAACATTTTCATTTCAGTTGCAGAGTTAGTTATAATGGAATAGAGACTCATGGAAAAGGGCAGCCACTTGTTCTTTAGAAAACTCTGAAAGAGATGCTTTATCTCTTGCATCTCCTTTTCCTGTACAACGTATAATCCCTAGATTCACACCACATAACGAACACAAGCACACTTCAGTGACAAAGGAGTGCGTGAGCAGTTAGAAGCATCAGAGATGGGATGGAAATAAATCAGATCTTTATGTGTCATCTCGTCTCTTTCTTTCCTCCTATTTCTCAGCACCCCCTTCGAGCTCACGGGCACATACAAACGTGTCTTTCTATACTTCATGGGCTTCAATTTGATGAGAAAGCTCCATAGCACTACTGTTTGTACTTTGAAGGAAATCATGGTTCATCTTTTACTTAGATGAATCCTTCCCTCCTACGACTCCCGCACAGCTCACAAACAAGAAAAATCCAACCACACACCTGTGCACTGCGTAGCGTTGGATACACACACCGGGAGGAAAAACAGCGTTTTGAATGGGAGAGCTACACCCTGTCCTCCTCCGTCCTCACAGCGCACTCACTGAACAGGGCCGTGCTGATCTCAGAGACATGCGCACTGCCGGCGCCCGGGACCCTTCCCAGCACGGCCAGGTTGTTAAGGGGGGTTGCGGCAAGGGGGGGCTCGGGCAGCTCGCCCTTGCAGCACAACAGCTGAGCTTTGAAATGCTCCTGGAAGGTTTTGCTCAGCCAGTAGAGAGCGAAGGGGTTTACACAGGAATTACTGAAAGCCAGCACCCGGGCGAGGACGGTGACAGTGAAGTGGACGGCAGAGGGGTCTACGGAGGTTTCATAAGAGAAAGAGCGGTAGAGATAGAGGAGGTGATTCGGCAGCCAGCAGAGAGCGAACAGAGCCACCAGCACCAGCACCGTTTTGGCGATCCTTTTCCGGGATTCAATCTACGGGAAGCGGGGCGGGGGGGAGATGGGGAAAAAAATTACAATTGTATCGGCAGAGATTTTTCAAAGTCATTCGCTAGATTTCCGTAGAAATTTACAGTTGACAGGCTGGTCTCCCTTGGAATGCAGGTTTGTACGTTATCAACTGGGAAATGCAGGAAGTCAGCCTGTGGCTGCAGAACACTGCCAATTAATTGGCATGGTAACCCGTGATCTTGGTCTCATTCACTCTAATTCCGAGACCTCCTACCAGCTTTGTGAGAAGCTCGGATGTCTTCCACTCCGTGTGTGCTGTGGAATTCCCAGCAACTTAATATAATAAAAAAACACAGAGGTGCTGTCCCAAACTGCTTTCCCTGCCTCCACAGAGTCATCTGGGGTTTCTGAAAGTTATCCACTTGGTACCAGAAACTGTTTATGGTCTGGGGCTGTTGCCCAGTGGCACAGCCTTACCAGAATGTGCAAGCCTTAGGTTCACTTCCTAACTCTGCAGAAAAATTGCTTAGAATCTATAGGAATTCTAGTCACACAGTCAAAAGGATACAAAGCAAACACGCTGTCTTTCATGCATGAGAACAATCCTACCCAGATCTGGCACTAGACAAAACAAAACAAACAAACAAACAAACAGAAAACCAGGTTAAGTGAGGAGAAAGCCTGTGGTCTCAGACAGAGCAAAGGTGGGGCAACAGCTTCAGTGCACCACTGGCACGAGCTGAACGGAGCAGCTTCTGAACAGGCACAGCGCTCCGTGCCTCAGTTTACCTGCCTGTGTGCAAGTGGTCTGCACTAAATAACATTCTTGCCAGTTCTATCATCCTGTCCATTCCTACTGTCCATTATGTTATATTTTCTGAAATAAAAGGTATTTTCCTTTGTAGTCTCACTTGGTGCGATGTTCCTCACTATTCCATGGGATAATTAATTTTTACTGCTCCCAAACCTCACCCAATCCCTCTCAAACAACGGGTCCCACCATTTATCGGATGCTCGCTCTATTCCAGGAATCATGCTAGGCACGTTACGTGTATCATCTAGTCCTGACCTTCCTTTTATAGGTAAGGAAACGGGCTCAGAGAGCTTAAGTGACTTGCTCAAGATCGCTCAGCTAGTATATGTGGGACTAAAACCAGAGCCCATAGTGATAACAATTCGACATGGCTATTGGATTTGTACACAGATGAATACACAGTTGCTCACTATGCATGAGGAGGAATTTCAGTTCTAAACTCAAACTGCACGTGTATGAATATCAGTTATACGTACCTGCTTGCGGGCATGGTTTTGCTCCTCCGTGGGTATGTTCATGGTGCTTTTGTAAAGAGTCTTAGCAATCAGAGAGTAATAGACAGAAATAATTGAGAGTGGAATAATGTAGAACACTAAGAAGCTCAGCAGAGAGTGTATTTCCTGCAAGAGCTTCTCAGAGACGGGATAAGAGGCACACAATTCAAATGTCATGTTTTTGTTGGGATCTTCTACAGTGTACACATTTGAAAATATAGCCTCTGGCACAGCAAAGATCATGGACATGATCCAGACGCAGCCCGCCTTGGCGCAAGTCTTCAGGATGGCACTGGGGGGCTGCCGCTCAAGGGGCTTCACGACCGCTTTGTATCTAGAAGCACATTATCGGAAGCAAAGGTCAAAATCACGCCACAGATGCAGGATCTTAGGGTTAGACAGGAACGCTTCACCGTCTGCCCACACGTGCGTAATCAAGCCACCATGGAACAGCTAGAATAGGTGATGGTTTTTAAAATATATAATACACTCCAAGGCTTTTTATCTGTCTCGATTGGCTTTTTCCTTATTCCCTCCTATGAGATATTCCACGATCTGCAATTTTATAATTTAATATATTCATCCTCTGTTTCGGAAGAATTTTTTTTCAACCCAATTTTCTGTGTGATTGAGAGTAATTTGCCACATATCTATTACTCTGGGTGTTCAAAAGACTTCCTTTTTGTATAAATCACTCATGCTAAACGGAATTAAGTCTCCTTTCCTCATGAGTGAGCAGCCTTCAACCTTCTGAGAAAAGAACTCCAGGGGCTCCCAGCAGTGAACGGGAGAGGGTTAATTTCTTCCCCGTTCACAAGTGCTACTTTGCTGCCCCAGCTGATGGATCCGTGAGGTTCAGGGCAAGGCAAGGGTGAAATCAAAGCCCCACGACCCTGCAAAGACGCCTCCACCTGGGACAAATCCACCTCCCAGCCCACAGCCCTCAAGGATGTCTGCCCAGTCCGAGCAAAAATTCAAAAAGACACAGGAGAGCTTTTTCCTCCGCTCGCATTCCACAGCCTCAATAAGCCGTTCCTCGCAGCGCTGCCAGGCATTGATTACTTACAAGCTTCGCACCGGCTTTTAAAAGCCTCACTTTTAACATTTGAGCCTCATTTTTTTTTCCAGGCTTTCACAGTTAGGAAGACAGAAAAACACAGTACTTAGATTGAAAACGTCCTAACGGTCCGAACACCCCGGTGGCAAGAGTTTTTCCCATGCCCTAGCCAGAGAGCTCTAAAGTCAGTCAGGATTCATTTATCTCTCCGGGAACGATAGTGTCACTAAACGCTTGGCGAGAAAACAAATGGAATTAAGTGATGACATTATCCCGAGTTACCGGGGAGCTGAAAATCTCACCGATTTTCTGCCATTAGCTAATTTGATGAATTTCAAATAAATTAGATGCCTGTTATCTCTTTACCATCCTTCTGGTATACGGTAATAAATATGTGGTTAATTTCACAACTATTCTAATGTTTTCATGTTGACAATATTATACCACTAGGCTGCACTAATGTATAAAGCATGGATTTTTCCCCCCTTTTACACCTGCAACAATTTGCCTTAGTTAATAAGCCGGAGGAAAATAAAAACACCGTTTGGTATTCTTTCAAGCAAACAATTACACTTCAAAGAAAAGACATTTCCCCCAAAGCGTATATTTTTCAACCTCTCTCGCTAGATGCTAATTGCAGGAATTTCAGCATTTTTACACTAACTTTGATTTAAAAATGCCACCGGATTTTCCAGTCTTACATCCCCGTTTCAGAGTGTGAGAAAAGCAGAATAGTAGCCGGCAAATGCTAAGTACAAAGCTTTCCTTTCTTTCAGTCTAATCTCACACCGTAGGAAATATAACAGCAGAGAGCCTCACCTGTCAGCGCTGAGAATCGTTAGCGTGAACACCGACACTCCGACAGAAGTGAGGCGGATGAAAGAGAGCACCTTGCAACCGATCCTGCCGAACAGCCATCCCTCTGCAAGGTAGTGGGTTGCATCCACCGGCACACAAGTCAGCAGAAGTAAAAGATCTCCGAAAGCCAGGCTGGTGATGAAAATATTGGGGACTGTTTGCATGGATTTGGTCTTGAAAAAGACTTTGATGAGAACAGCATTTCCGAGGATGCCCACTGAAATGAGCACAGCGTATGTGATGTAGATGGCACACAGCGCTTCTATTCCTGGAGAGTTGTCTCCCATCCTCCCTTTATTTGTGGTATCATTGGAAACGACAGAGCTTGATGATTCTGTGTCATTTGTGATTGAAATTAAAGTCTGATTAGGTGACTGAAGCAGCGTTTCAGACATTCTCCTGGAGACTGTGTCTTCAGTGTGTTCTTCTGTTCAAATGTGGCTGACTGTCACGTCTAATGCCAACGTCTAGTAGTGGGGTGGTGTTAGGAGAGGAGAGCAGCACAGAATGAAAAGAAAATCTAAGACATCCACACACTCCTTTGCTTCAGTTATGCTGTATCTCCCAGCATGCTTGGCTGAGCGCTTACAGATCTGGCACTGAGGAGTGGGAGGTGGAGGATGGAGATGTCTATCTTACTGGCGTGTCTGTGACATAAGAGGAGGGAAGGAGCAAAGGAAATGCTCTGCAGTTGTTTATTCCTCCAGATTAAGGATTTCCTGGACTCCCTACCCATATTAACTCATCTTATTGTCTATTAGAATCACCCTGTCTTCGTACCCACTCAGGAGCGTCTAAAAAAATTTTCGCGATTTTTTCAAAAAAATCGCTCACTTAGCCCCGCCCCCCAGTCCCATGGTCCTCTAATGCTTTTCTTTTACGTGATAAATAAGTGCCTGGGCCCCTAAAGCCCAACCTTGAATCCACTCTTCAAAATTTTCTATCATGGAGGCACTGAAGAAACAAAGCATTTCCCACTTTGATAAGGCTCACACCGCCTCCAGGAAGCAATAATTCAGGTAATCTGAGCATAATACCTAGTTTAGAAACAGTGAAATTCCCAACCCTGCATAGTTCAGCCACTTAGCTGCACCAAATCAAAGGCCAAGCAAAACACCCATCACCGTGTCCCTAACTGACCCAGTAAATAGTTTTATCAGTTGTTTGTCTTAGTAACACATTTTAAAAATGAGGTGTTGAAAGATTACCTCTCTAGAAATGGTTAAATGAACCCACTTTATTCCTAAACAAAATAATACAGAACTTCTGACACAAAATGATTTCTAAGAGTCAAAGTCAGTATTTTCGGATGAAGAAATGCTATGAATTACTCTGGAGCTGAAGGGTACATAAATGATGTTTACACTGACTGGGGTAAATAGAAAATTAAGGCAATGATCTTAATATCAGCAGCAGAAGCCCCTGTTACAGAAAAGTACGTGTGTGTGTGTTAGAGGTTGTTTCTGAGTGGGAGGCAGCGTCTTGAAGGCGGCTAGTAGTAATACCTTCTAAACATGTTCTTTGAGATTATCAAATTCAGTGAATACTCTCATCTAGGAAAAACTTTGCATAGTGCATTGTTTATAAATATGATCATAATAGAAATTAGTTTGGAGAACAAAATGAAAAACACCAAAATATTTGTCTAGCTGATAAACATGGGGACAAATGAAGGCAATTCTTCATGCCAACAGGATAGATTCAATAATGTCCACAAAGAAAGTGAAGGGGTAAATTGCAAAAGTTATCTTGTGGTAAACAGAGGAAGGGGACGGAACTAGAACTTTTGCATTAGGTTCTAGTCTCCTCTGAGTTGATGGCACACAGCGAAATAATTAATAATTAGGCAGAAATGAGACTTAGAGAAGCTGAGCTTGGGCCTGACCCATACTACCCTGGGCAGCAAGGATCCCAGACTCCAGCCTGCCACACCTTTTATTAACTACATTTCCAAAAGCCGGAAAAGTGAGGAGACACCAAAAATAGTCCTAGAGAAGTTATGTAGATGAAGGTTTGGGTGGGGGAGTAAGGCAGATGTCAACAATAGTCCTTGAGAGTTCAGACAGATCCCCTGCAGTTCTGCCCTGAGACATCACAGCATGTGGAACCATCTAGTCTTTGTTGCTATCAGAGACGAAAACAAGAGTTAAGTCCAAAGTCCATCTGTAGGCAGAAAGGCCTGGTCAATTTTGACCTTGCAATTTCCAAACAAGATGGTTCCCAACATTATCTGGTTAATTTGAGTCCCCTCCGCAAACACACCTATCCTTCACCCTTTGTGAAATTGTCTCCACAGCTTGAAGGACTCCATTAAATTAGCACTTTTGATGGCAATGAAGAAAAAGAGAATGTATAAAACCAAATCCCTAGATTTTTCAGTGTACCCCTTAGGACACTTAAGTTTGTGCACCTGGCTGGTGTTAAAAATAGTCTCTCTAAGTCCACTCTCACCACTCCTGTTCAGTACCATGCTGGAAACATTAGCCACAGCAATTAGACAAGAGAAAGAAGTAAAAGGAACAAAGACAGGCAAGGAAGAAGTTAAACTATCATTATTTATGGATGACATGATACTTTGTATAGAAGATCCTAAAAACTCAACTAAGAGACTGCTAGACCTAATTGCTAGACTTAGTAGCTTAGAATACAAGGCCAACAACCAAAAATCAGTAGCCTTTGTATACATGAACAACGGACTCACTGAAAGAGAACTCAGGGAATCAATTCCCTTTACAATAGCATCCAAAAAATAAAATATCTAGGAATCAATCTAACAGAGGAGGTAAAAGATCTCTACTATGAAAATGACAGCAGTCTAAAAAGGGAGATGAAAGATATTATCAGAAAATGGAAAGACATCCTTTGTTCCTGGGTAGGAAGAATCAAAGGCCATACTACCAAAACCACTGTATAGATTAAATGCAATCTTGATTGAAATCCCAACAATATATTTCACAGAGCTAGAGAAAATAATACAAAAATTCATCTGGAACCACAAGAGACCTAGAATAGCAAAAGCAATTCTGGGCAACAAGATCATGGCAGGGGTTAATCGCAATACCCAACTTGAAACTACCACAAAGCTATTGTAATAAAAAAAAAAAAAAACAGCATCGTGTTGGCTGAGAAACAGATCTAAGGAATAAGGGAACAGACTAGAAGATGCAGAAACAACTCCAGATATACTAAGCCACCTCATCTTTGGCAAAGGAGCCAAATACTCTCAATGGAGGAAAGACAGCCTCTTTAACAAATGGTGCTGGAAAAACTGGGTTTCAACTGGCCAAAGATTAAAGCTAGATCTATCTCTTTCACCATGCACCAAACTGAAATCAAAGTGGAGTCAAGACTTAAATATTAAAACAGAAACACTAAACCTGCTGAAAAACAGGTTAGGTAGAACTCTTGGAGACACTGGCTGAGGGAAAGACTTTATGAACAAAACCTCGGCAGCAGAAGAGCTAGCAGAAAGAATCAACAATTGGGATCTTGTCTTACTAAAAAACTTCTGCACAGCATGAGAAATCACCAACAGAGCAAAAAGAAAACACCTACAATATGTTTCTCAGAAAAAGGACTACTATCTAGAATATAAAAAAGAACTTTTAAAAATCAGCCTCCCCCCAATTTAAAGACCCAGTTCAAAAATGGGGATCTGAAATGAGCAGACATTTTTCCGATGAAGAAGTAAAAGCAGCAAAGAAACATATGAAGAAGTGTTCAATATCTCTGGTCATTCAAGAGATGCAAATGAAAATAACACTGAGATTCCATCTTACTCCACAAAGAATGGTGGCTATCACAAAATCAGCCAACAACAAATGCTGGCAGGGCTGCAGGGAGAAAGAAACCCTTCTCCCCTGTTGGTGGGAATGTAGACTATTGCAACCATTATGGGGATCAGTGTGGAGATTCCTTAAAAACCTAGGACAAAAAAAAAAAAACAAACTAGGATTAGAGGTTGCCTGGTTATTCCCCTGCTAAGTATCTACATGAAAGAATTAAAAGAATCATACCACAACAATATATGTACACCCATGTTTGTAGCAGCTCAGTTTCTGATAGCTAAATCTTGGAAACAATCCAAATGTCCATGAACATAGGACTGGATAGAGAAGATGTGGTTTTTCTTTGAAATGGAATATTATTCAGCCATGAAAAATGATAAATTCAAGTAATTTATGGTCAAGTGGATGTACGTTGAGGACATACTCATCAGTGAAATAAATAAGACTCCGATGTTTAAATACCATATCTTTTCTCTATTATGAGAAACTGAAAGTGTAAATGAATGCCAAAATGTATGATAGGTAATGTGAAATCAAAAGAAAATATTCAAAAGAAAATGGGAAAGGGTGGATAGGGTAAAGTAAAAAAGAGAAAGAAAAAAATTTGTAAAAAAAATGAAACAAAGCTTAAATATAGGGAGCGAGGGTGTGTCATGTACAGGTACACACACTGAATATTAAATGTGATCATACTGTGTGTATAAAATGTACCAATAAAATTAATTTTATAAAAAGATAGTGTCTGTAAAGGTAAGGCAGTCAGGGAGAGTAAAGAAAAGAAAATTGATGGTAAAAACACAAAAGGGAAATAAAGCTCATGTATATAAGGGATGGGAGTTGTAGGGAGGGCAGGGGAATGAGAAAAAATGAAAATCAAGGGATATTATGTACAGGAGCAAATTTTTAATGTTGATTGGGATCATAGTGCATATATAAAATGTACCAATAAACTCAATCAAGGGGACAAATAAAATGACCATCACCTCTTAAAAAAAGAAAAAATGAATTAAGTTGTGCTATATACACATGCCAATTCTACACAAGGAATGTAAACCTAATTGTATAATTGTAAAAAACTAAAAGAAAAAACACAACTTTTTTTATCCAATCTCCAGTTGATGGACATTTTGGTTATTTCCATTATTCTGCCATAAAAAATGATAAAATTGAATCATTTATACTTAAATGGACGTACCTTGAGGACATCCTCATAAGTGAAATAAATAGGTCACAGATGTGTAAATATCGTATCTTTTCTCTGGTATGAGAAAATGAAGATGTAAATGAGTTCTAAAATGTATGTTATATATTGTGAAATAGAAAATACTCAAAGTGAAATGGGGTGAAGTGGTAAATAACGAGGGGAAAATAATGAGATTATAACAAAAAAGAGAGGAAACAAAGCTTATATATATGGAGGTATGGGGTGGTAGGGTGGGTAGGGGTATGGGAAAAATGAGAATTAAGTTGTGTTATATGCTGGTATAAATTTTCATTGTTGAGTGCAATCATGATGTGTGCATGTAATGTTCCAATAAAGATTTCATTTTAAAAAAATAAAAGAAAAAGAATTTCTCATGTTAGCCAAAAATAGATAGTTTCTATAAAAATAAATGAAAGAAAGAAGGAACAAAGGAAAAAGAAAAAAAAAGGTAGCAAAGGGGCTCTCTACAACTCACATTTGTTCTCACCAAACTCATGAAGAAATCTCTCCCGGATCCCTGCATATCATTTAACAAAGAGGAAAAAGTATTTCCGAATTCATACCACAGCTCATCTTCACACAGCACTGCTGTGTAAGAAACGAGCACTGGGATGAGATTTCGGAAATGAGGTACATTCTGAAGACCTCTGTTTCCTACTTTCAGCAGGCGGCAGCCACCAATGTTCTTTGCCTTTTCTCTCTTCCTTCTGGTCAGAAGAAATCAGGAGAAACTAGCAGTGTTGGAGTGGTACTAGTATTCGAATCCCTGGAATCTCAGAATCTCCAAATCTCAGAGACAGAAGCATCCTTAGAGATAGTGAAACCTTTGCTCTCATTTTGCTGATCTGAGGACCTAAAGAAGGCAAGTTGTCTAATCTGAGGTCTCACAAGAATATAAAAGCAGAGTTCAGATAAAACAGATTTTCTCTGGCTTCTGAAAGGTTAAAAATCAGTGAGTGACAGGAACCGAAAAGCAGTGAGTTCCTTACTATGAGCCACATTTACTTTTTTTGGGATTGTAGACTTAGGTTCTTTGCATGTTTTATTAAAGAGCTTTCAAAGTTAGCAAGCAATTCGTGATAAATAATTTGACTGCGTTTACTTTTAGAAGTATCTACTTCTTTTCATACTATATAACACACTCATAAACTGTAACCTTATCTAACTACTCATTTGTAACTAAAGTTGAAGGGGATTTATCCTATCCAAAATGACAGGGCTGGGGATTTAGCTCAGTGGTTCCGGGGGTGTCTGCCTAGCAAACACAAGGTCCTGAGTTCGATCCCTGGTAACCACGTGCCACAATGCCTGATGTGGTGACTTATGCCTGTAACCCTACCACTAGGGAGGCAGAGGCGGGAGGATTGCTGTGCGTTCAAGGTTAGCATGGGCTACATAATGAGTTCAGGGCCAGCCTGAAGTACAAAGTGAGACCTTGTCTCAAACAAAACAAAACAAAACAAAACAAAAATAACCCCAAAATGAGAAATTTTATTTTGTTTGTAGTTCATAACTGATCAATATTATCATTCAAGATTTTCAAAATCAACTACTTGGTTACAGATTAATTAATTAAAACACAATCCTAATGTAGCTTTTAACTCAAAGGAAATATTGGACATTGAACAAATGATTATCCTTTTTCTGAAATTTGTTTCCTTGTCCAGTCCAATCAGTTAGTGGTGTCAATAACTTGTTTAAATCTCTGAAGATATGGAATCTAATAGGCTGGAGAGGCCCTCTCCGACTTTAAAATGAGCTTCAAAGTTGGCTCCATGATTCTTAGCCAGCAGTTCAAAAGGACAGTGCTTCTTAAAGTGCCAGTCACATATAAAATATTACAAAGAATCTACAACTAGGATCTCATCTTACTAAAAAGCTTTTTCATAGCAAAAGGAACCACCAATAGAGTAAAAGAACAATCCACAAAATGGGAAGAAAGTTTTGCCAGTTGTTCCTCAGACAGATGGCTAATATCTAGACTATTTACAGAACTCAAAAAAAAAAATCAGCTCCCTCAAATGTAAAGACCAATCCAAAAGTGAATACTTGATATGAATAGACATTTCTCAAGTAAAGAAGTAGAAATGGCACATGGAAAAAAATCAACACCACTGGTCATTAGAGAGATGCAAACTAAAACAAGATAGATTCCATCTCACTCCAGAAGGAATGTCTATTACCAAGAAATGAGTTCCTGAAAGTACGATAGATATTATTAAATAGAAAATATTCAAAGGGAAAAAGGGGTAAGGGAACGTAAAGAAAGGAAAGAAAATATTTAATGTTAAAAAAAAAGAGTCAGGGTTGGGGATTTAGCTCAGTGGTTCCAGTGCCTGCCTTGCAAGTGCAAGGACCCAGGTTCGATCCCAGTAACCATATACAACAGTACTGGGAGTGGCGACTCACACCCTCCAGCAATCAGAACCACAAGCCACAGTGCCAGGCATGGTGGCTCACGCTTGCAATCCCAGCACTCGGGAGGCAGAGGCAGGAGGATTGCTGTGAGTTCTGGGCCGAGCTCAGGGCCAGCTGGAACTATAAAAAAAAGCGAGACCCTGTCTCAAAAAAAAAGAAGAAGAAGCAAAGTTTATGTATATAGGGGGTTAGAAGGTTATAGGATGGGTAGGAGAATGGGGAAAAAATGAGAATTAAGTTGTGTCTTACACTGGTACAAATTCTCAATGGTGAGTGTGATTGTAATGTGTATATAAAATGTACCCATAAAATCAATTAAAAAAGAAATTGAAAAATGCTGGTTGAGCTCTGGGGATAAAGGAAACCTTCTCCACTGCTGGTAGGAATGTGGACTGATATAACCACTGTGAAAAGCAGAGTGGAGATTCCTCAAAAAAAGTAAAACCAGAGATTCCATTTGACTCAGCTATTCCTCTTATGGATATCTCCCCAAAGAAGCAGCAGACCACAACAATATATGCACACTTATATTTAGAGCAGCACATTTTGTAATTGCTAAATCTTGGAAACAGCCAAAATGCCCATCAACAGATGACTGGATAAAGAGAATGTAATTTTTTTATACAATGGAGTACTACTCTGTCGGGTCCTGTTCCTGAGGGCTACTCATCTGGCATCGAACCACGGGCGGGGGTCATCACGAGGAGACGAAATGGTGGAGAAGTCTTTATTGTCAGCGCTCTCAGCACTTCTATACAGCCCCACTTCCTTGTTTTCAACCTCCTCAAACCAGCCCCATAGGGGGTAGTCTCTGTCTATTTGTTTTCCTTTAATCACTGTGGCCCGGAGGGGCCGCTGTTTACGTGCTGCCTTGCACTTCCTTGATGGAGCCGGCGTTGTTTAGCCTCAGGGGACCCCACATTGCCCCCTCTTCTTCTTTAGACACCAAAAGGGCTCGACCAGTTCCTGTCTTAGGTTGAGGACGATGCACTTCACTGCTTACCGTCATCGGGTGTACCAGCGGCACCGGTGGATACCCCTGTCTTAGGTTGCTAGTGTTGCATCTCCTTCTTACCTGTCTTTGACTACCTGGCCATCATATTGAGCCAAATGTAGGAGGAGAGGTCTCCAGCTTCCATCGCCACGAGGGCCTGACATACAACATATAGCTGTTGTTCGTTGAATTATGAAGAATAGGGCATGAGCGGAATGCAGGGGCTAGCATGTGGGCCAATTGGAAGGCCTCTGTAGTATTGGTCAGCGTGCCATCAAAAGAGACCAAGGCCTTGCCCACGTTTCCAAGGACTGAAACGATCGGCAGTCTCTACCAGTAGCGAGACACTCTCTGCCTTAATAGGAGTGCCATTTTCTTGTAGGAGGAGGCAGACCTGCCACTCCATAGCCTGTCTAGAGTGGGAGGACCCCATAGTGAGACGGTCCTGAATTCAATACACCCCTACTTACTGTGCCAGCCCGGGGTGGCCCAGTGGCAAATCCTCACGATGCCAGATCTCGGTGGAACCTCCATACTCTACCATAAAGAAGGATAAACAAAACATTTCTAGATACATGGATGTACCTCGAGACTATACTCTTACGTGAAATAAATTGAACACATATATCTAAATATTATATGGTGTCTCGTGTGATAAATCAAAAGGTAAATAAAGACCAAAATAGATAGATATAATATACTAGATATTGTGAAATAGGAAGAAAATGTTCAAATGGGAAGGGAACAAGGAACCAAGGGGGAGGAAGAGTAAAGGAAAAGATGATGAAAAAAGAAAAATGAAAACAAAGCTTTTGTGAATAAGAAAGGGAAGACTGATTTAAGGGAGAGGGTTAGAGAAAAAAAGAAGCATAAAGATATATAATGTAAGGCTGGTGATTTAGCTCAGTGGTTCCGGTGCCTGCCTTGCAAGCGCTAGGTCCCAAATTTAGCCCCCAGTAACCATGTACAACAATGCCAGGCGTGGTGACACACCCAGCAGCAATCAGTACCACATACCACAGTGCCAGGCATGGTGGGTCATTCCTATAAATCCCAGCACTGGGGAGGCAGAGGCAGGAGGATCTGCTGTGAGTTTGAGGCTTGCCTGGGCTACATAGTCAGCTCAGGACCAGCCTGAACTACAAAACTAGACTCTGTCTTAAAAAACAAGCAAACAAAAAAGGGTATATCCTGTACAGTAGAAATTCCTTATGATGTTTGCTATCATTTTGTATATCTAAAAGGTATCAATAAAATTAATAAAAATAAAAAGGATAGTGGTTCTCAAATTTTTGAGTTTTTCTCAATTTTTGTTCTTTATTAGTACATGTTGACAGTACATAATAATTACATTCCTTGTGGGGAGCTGGGATGTGTACACAACACATCTTAATTCTTTTTCTCATGCTTTTACTCTCCCATGCCTCTGTGTTCCCTCTTTTCCTTCATGTCTCGGTCCCCTTTCCATTTGCAAAAGCTCTATCTCCCTACATTCTATTATCTATCTTTAATTTTGTTCTTTACTTATAATTTGGGTATTTCTCATGAGAAAAACCATGTGCAATATTTAAGCTCTGTGTTTGATTTATTTCATTTAAAAAGTGTAGTCTTTGAGACTCACATTTATCATTTTATATGGCACAGTACTACTCCATTGTATATAAATACCCCAAGTTCTTTATGCATTCATCTGCAGATGGACATATAGACCTCTTCCAAAATTTAAGTATTGTGAATTGTGCTGCTATAAACATAGGCAGGTAGCACTATAACGTGATGTCTCTAACTCTTTGGGCAAGATACCTAGAAGGAGAACAACCTGGTCACATGCAACTTCTATTTTTGACTTTTTGAGAAATCTCCCTATGATTTTTATACTGGTTGTACCACTTTACATCTCCTCATACAATATAAATGGATTCTGTTTCCCCCACAGCTTCACCAACATTTGTTATTATTTGCTTTCTTGATGATTAAAATGGAATTTCAATGTTGTTTTAATTTGCATTTCTGTAATGGTCAGAACTATTGAACATTTTCTTGTGTATTTATTGGCCATTTGTACTTCTGAGAAGTTTCTGTTACTTCAGTGGCCCATTTTTGGATTGAATCTTTTATTTTGTAAGGGATAGAGTTAACTTTTTTTTTTTTTTAGTTCTTTCTCTATATTCTAGATGTTAGCCCACTGTCTGAGGAATACCTGTCAATGTTTTTCTCTTAACTTTGTTGGTTGTTTCTTTTTCTGTACACAAACTTTAATTTGGTATGAATCCATTTATGAATTTTTGCTTGGTATTATTTCTTGTGCAGTTAGGGCTCTGTTCAGAAAGTTCTTATCAATGTGTATGACTTTAAGAGTTTTACCCATTTTATCTTCCAGTAGGTTGTTTCAGTTTTAATATTTAGATCTTTGATCTATTTTTATTTTATTTTAGTACATGGTGAGAGATTTAGTACATGGTCTAGATTAGATCTTTGGCATGTGGATAGCCAGTTTTGCCAGCATCATTTGTTAAACAGACTGTCTGTCCTACAGGGGTTGTTTCTACTCCATCCCATGAGTCCATGTGTCAGTTTTAATGTTATGCTGTTTTTATCACTGTGGCTTTGTTACATAACTTGAATTCAAGGACTGTGTTGTCTTTTGCTTTGCTCTTTTTGCCCAGGATTCTTTTTTAATCTTAGGTTTCTTCTGGTTCCATATGAATTTAGGACTGTATTCTCTAGTTAAGTGAGTAAATGCTATTGGCATTTTGACTGGGATTACATTAAATCTGTATTTCAGTTTTAAAAATGTGGCCATTTCGACAATATTGATTCTGCCTAGTATCCGGGGAAAAGGGATACCTTTCCATTTTATGATACCCACTTTGAACTCCTTTTTCGGACTATTGTAGTTTTTCATCATAGTGTTCTTTCATTTCCTCAGGATAATTCCTAAGCATTTAATTTTTCTCGATGCTATGTGAATAAATATTGTTTTCCTAATTTCTTTCCCAGTGAATTCATTATAGATGTACAGAGATGTTATCCATTTTGGAGGGTTGGTTTAAAATCTGCTGCTACTGGATTTGTTTATTAATTCTAGGTATCTTTTAGAGGAACTTTTTGCATCTTTCATGTAGAGGATCACGCCAGCTCCAAATAATGATAATTTGACTTTTTCCTTTCCTACACATACCCTTTGCATTAAAGTTCAAGAACTATATTGCAGGGCCGGGGAGTTAGCTCAGTGGTTCCGGCGCCTGTCTTGCAAGCGCAAGGACCCGGGTTCGATTCCCCGGTAACCACATAACAATACTGGGTGTGGAGACCCACACCCAGCAGCAACCAGTACCACATACCACAGTGCCAAGCGTGGTGGCTCACGCCTGTAATCCCAGCACTCGGGAGGCAGAGGCAGGAGGATTGTGATGTGAGTTTGAGGCTGAGCTCAGGGCCAGCCTGAACCACAAAGCGAGACCCTGTCTCCAAAAACCTAAAAAAAAAAAAAAAAAAAAAAAAAAAAAAAGAACTATATTGCACAGCGGTTGTGTTCATGGAAAACCTTATCTTGTTAGTGATTTTCAAAGGAAAGCTTTCAGATTTTTCCCACTTAATAAGATGTTGGCCATTGAGTTGTCACAAATAGCTTTTATTGGACTGAAAAAATTCCTTCTACACCTATATTCTTTTTTTTTCAGGTTGTTTTGTTTTGAGACAGGGTCTTGCTTTGTAATTCAGTCTGGCCCTAAACTCACTTTCTTGCCCAGGCTAGCCTCGAAGTCATAGCAATCCTCCTGCCTCTGCCTCCTGAGTGCTGCGATTACAGGCATGAGTCGCCACACCAGGCATTGTGATATGTGGTACCGGTGATCGAACTCAGGACCTTATGCTTGTCAGACAAGCACCAGAACCACTGAGCTAAATTCCTGGCCCTATACCCTATAAGGTTTTTAATCATGAATGGATTTTTGATCTTCTCAAAGGCTTTTTCTGTGTCTATTGAGATTATTATGTGATTTTTGTCCTAGCTTTTCTTTATTTGATATTTAACACTTACCAATTTACAGATACTGAACCATCCCTGCACCACTGGGATGAATCCAGCTTTGCAATGATGTGTGATCTTTTTGATGATTTGATGCCATGTATTTGCCCGTATCTTGTTCAAGATATTCGTGATTATGTTCATTAACAATATTGACCTATCATTCTCTTTTCTGCTTGGGTCCTTCTCTGGTTTTCTGATCAGGGTAATGCTATCTGGCAGGAATGACTGTGGGAGTACTCTCTTCCTTTAAATTTCACTATAGAGTTTGAGGAATATTGATGCCGCTCCTTCCTTAAAGTTCTTGGAGAATTTCGCAGTGAATCCATTGGAACCTGGGCTTTTCTTAGTAATTTTTAAAATTATTATTTCTGCTACAACTTCATTGCCAGTTATTATATTATTTGGGGTTTTATATCTTTTTGGTTCAGATTTGGAAATTCATATGTATGTAGGAATCTATCCATTTCCTCTGAATTTTCCAATTTATTATTTTCTGAAAGCAGTTACTTATAATATTCTAGATTTCAGCAGTGTCCACTGTGATTTTGCCTTTTTTATTTCTAGTTGTCTTTATTTGGGTCTTTCTTTTCATCTTTTGGGTAACATAGACCAGAAGTTTGTCTACATTGTTTATTATTTCAAAGATTCAGCTCTTTGATTCATTATCTGTATTTTTAAAATCTCAATTTCATAAATTTCTGCTCCGATCTTTATGATCTCCTTTCCCAGTTCCAGATTTGGATTATTCTTGCCTTGCTATGACCTTCAGGTACCTCATTAGGTTATTAATTTATGTGGGATGGCTATGCTTTTCTGATGTGGGCATTTACAGCTTTAAACTTCCTCATCAGGACTGTTTTCATTGTGTTTTAAAAGTTCTAACAAGTTGCACTAACATTATTGCTTGATTCTAAGAATTGTATAATTTCTTCATTTTTTTCTGTAAACTACTGATTATTCAAAATAATATTTAAAAATTTCCAGTGTTTTTATAATTTCTGTGGTTTCTTTTGCCACTGACTTCTAATTTCATTGCACTATTATCTAAAGATATAGTGTAATTGTGTACATAGTGTAATTGTAGTTCTTTCGCATGCACTTAAGCATGTTTTATTGGATAGCATATGATCTATTTTTGAGAAGTTCCATGTGCTACTGAAAAGGATGTGCATTCTGCTGTTGCTGTGTGGAACACTGTAGACACCTACAAATCCCTTTTTTTTTGTTGTTGTTTTTTTTTTTGGTGAGACAGGGTCTCACTTTGTGGTTCAGGCTGGCCCTGAGCTCAGCCTAAAACTCACATCACAGCAATCCTCCTGCCTCTGCCTCCCGAGTGCTGGGATTACAGGTGTGAGCCACCACGCCCGGCACTGGTACTGGTTGTGGTACTGGTTGCTGCTGGGCATGAGTCTCCACGCCCAGTATGGTATGTGGTTACCGGGGATCGAACCTGGGTGCTTGTGCTTGCAAGACAGGCGCCGGAACCACTGAGCTAACTCCCCGGCCTCTACAAATTCCATGTTTTTTGAAGGTTTGGTTCAACTCTGGTATTTTGTTACTGATTTTTTCGTATAGCTGATCAGTCTATTTGTGATAGTAGGATACTGGGGTCTCCACTATAATTATATTGAGTCTTTTCTGATTTTTTTGTCCAATAATGTTTGTTTTATAAAGTTGAGTGTGGTGATGTTTGATGTATATATGTGTATAATTGTTATCTATCTCTTCTTTTTGAATTGTTCCCTTAACCAATACGTAGTGACCAATTAACCCTCTTTGTTTTTTCTGCTATTTTGGAGGGTGGTTCCAATTCCATATGGAACATTGTTTGATATCCTTTGATTTTTTTTTTTTTAGTTTTTTGAGACAGGATCTCCCTTTATAGTTCTGGCTGGTCCTGAACTCAGCCTCGAATTCAGCAATCCTCCTGCCTCTGCCTCCCAAGTGCTGGGATTACAGGCTAGGCGTGAGCCACCACACCCAGCATTGTGGTGTGTGGTACTGATTGTTGATGGGTCTGAGTCACCACGCCTGGCATTGTTGTATGTGATTACTAGGAATCAAACTTGGGACCTTGCACTTGCAAGGCAGAGGCTGGAACCACTGAGCTAAATCCTTGGCCCTAAATATTGCATACTGTGGTAAACAGGGGAACGGGATGTAACTAGAACTTTTGTATTAAGTTTTACTGCTCTGTGAGTTGAGGGCACACGCTGAAATAGTTAATAATTAGGCAGAAGTGAGACTTAGAGAAGCTGAGCTTGGGCCTGACCCATACTACCCTGGGCCACCAGGACCCCTCACTCCAGCCTGCCACACCTTTTATTAGCTACATTTCCAAAAGCCAGAAAAGGTGGAGACACCAAAAATAGTCCTAGAGAAGTTATGCAGATGAAGATTCGGGTGGGGGCAAGGCAGATGTCAACAATAGTCCTTGAGAAGTCAGACAGATCCCCAGCAGTTCTGCCCTGAGACATCACAGCATGTGGAGCCATT